>CCAG010004535.1:0-12982 GCA_001077435.1 Glossina morsitans morsitans | reverse complement strand
GGAGTGCTCAATCGGTAAACCGATTGGACACACATTCGCTACGCTGCGGACAATTCCTATCTCTCTTTCCCTCTCGTTCCTCACTTTTTGCTCACCGGCCACGTGTACCAGGCATCCCCTGAAAGGAAAATGGTCATCTTGTCAAAGAAATAAAATCAGTTTGTTAGTATGTTGTTGAACTAAAATGTATAAGTTTTGTAGCACGTAACAGACAGAGGCACGCTTCTTATTGAGAGAGTCTTGTTGGGATCTTTCTCTTTCAAATTTTGAGTACAATATTTACAATGGTCCTCAATAATCTTAACGATTTACTCACAATGAATATGTAAAGCACGTGTACAGTAGAGAAAGGTAGATGACGGGAGATGGACAATTTGGACCGAATAGTGCGTCAAATTTCAATATCCGTTTGCTTAATAATGGAAGTCAGGTCTTTGAGGAGGGGTGAGAAAATGCTCAAACGATTTCCGATACCGATATATTTTGGAATTTGAAGATCAAATAGTCAGCGTATTGTTCTAAGTTGCATGTGTCACGACCATCACTAGATGCAAACTCAATCATATGGAGATAAGCTTCGTCGTACGTGTGCGCCCTGCTAAAAGACGACTTATAGGAGATTGATTTCAGAGGAATTGAATTGGTATCCAAACAAGATGTAGTTCCATTATTGAGGAAAATTCAGTCCATCTTAAGATATTAGCAACGAACAGGTTATAATTTTGATGGTGACCTTGTTCGCTTGTGCGTGTGCCTCAAAGCGAGACCGGGTTAATGAAAATGAAAATTGAGGCTCGTTGAAGCGGGCTTTTAATGAAAGTTCTTATCCACTATTGTTAATCATTATTTATAAAAACCTATTATTAGGTGTATCAATAAGTTCTATCCTTGGCTGCATCATAAAACGTAGCTTTGCTGTTTTGCAATTTTCCCGAAACTTCAGGCATAGATAACACAGGTATTGATGTTGGTATGCTCGGGAAACGATCGGGAAGTTGCCTTAGAGTGAAAGTACACTCAAGTATGGAATGACAATGTATGGAAAATGGTTGATCCGCCCGAGTGACCGAGTAGGCAAGGAATCTCGACTAACAAGTGAATGGCCGTTGATTCAAATCTCAAGTGCAGTAGATGTTCCAATAAAGCAGATAGCCTTAGATGCTAGCGCTTTAAGACTTTGCTTAGAGAAGAATTTCTACAATTACATGACCATGGGTGTCCTTAAAAGTAACGAATTTCTTATTAAGCCTTTAGGTCGTTTTATATGTAGGTATGCGTTCTTTATATGTTCGTATGCAGCGTCATCCAGTTTGTGGTTCTGAAGGTAAACGGATAAAAAACACATTTCTGATCCATATTCGGATCAAATTTTTCTTCTTATATATTGTTTGGACTTTAGTGCTATTATTGCGGGACACTATACACATACATAGTTATAGTCATGTCACGCTTTTTGCGTGTACACTGACGCTCCTATGTAATTAAATGACTTTATAATTAAGGATTATTTTCCCTATGGTGTACAAAAATGCTTTTTGGGCGTGGTTTTTCGAGTTAAAAATGCCATTTTTAACTATGGAAATCATGAACGTTAGAGGAACATGATAACTGATTTTCTGCAGCATAAAGTAGATGATTTCGACTTGGACGATATGTGATTGTAGGTAAACATTACAGTATGCCATAAACGTTGGGTGAGCAAATCAATTTATTAAGTGAAAGGTTCAATGATCGTGTAACTTTCAAAAACTGCCGTATAATTATATGGAACTTTTTGCTTTGATGTTTTATTCGAGCATCGGCTCACTCCAATGAATAGCACGATCCCTCAATGACTTCATTCACCAAGATTATCCATGTTATTGATGAAATAACAGCAGATTTATGCGGAAAATTGGCAAAAAGTTGATTGGTGGTTCCAGTGCTGAGTTTCAACAGAAGTTCGGAGTGGAGGACATGAAGAAAATTCATGTTGATGTTGTTTTACGGTTTAGTTTTAAGTAAAAATTACAACAACAACAAAATAACCTTTATATAGTGTAAAGAATTGCCTATGATGTAAATGTAAAATTTTTTGAAACGCTATTAAAATGAAAAACTACATAAAATGCATTTCAGTGTAACAGAGAGGAGAAAGAAAACAAAAGTAAAAAAAAAAAATTATTCAAGCAAAAAAGCTTTTATAACAAATACTGAAATTCTTATTCTGCATGTGTCACTTTCACGTGCGCAAACACACACAACACAGTTCTGGAAATAAATACAAACGTTGTGTAACAGAGCTCTAGTGTTGCGATAACGCGCACGTTTGCTGTTGCCTTCGAAATAAACGTTAACGTGTCGGCTAACGCTTTCATACTTAAAACTAACATAAGTTAAGTAAGCAAGCAAATCTGAATATTAGATATCCAAATATAAATGGATTCAATGTGTTCTAAAATGGTTCCTAAATAAACTAAACAGGACTTTAAGGCAAATCAGAGAAAAAGAAAAAATCTTTAATTCTTAAGTAAAGTAAGTTTTTTTCATAGAAACCTTTTCATATAACAATTGCAGTGCGAAAAATATTAACCATTTGATGGGCATGGCAGCCGTCCACCTTTCTGAAACGTCCTACGTTTGTTTAGACGGTGAAATGCTAGTGTAACGAAAAATGCAGCGCTGCATCTTACAAAAATTTATAGAGACTGCCTTCAAGCAGTCTCTCAAATGATAGGGCAGAAAGAAAGAATTGTAAAAGGAATCGAAATTTGAAATTTCAACTTTAATGAACTTACCCCGTGTATATATATAAATAGCGGTTTTATTGTTGTAATGGTAAAGTAATGAAACTTAAGGCATTTAACGAAAAATGCAACAAACATTTTACGAAATTTACGGTTGACACGTCAACTAAGCATTCGAGGGACTACATTAAGGTCTAAGGTAACCTTTGAATATGCAAATGTCGAGAAAGCAACGGCCCAAGTCAATGTTCAATGTCTAATCTATAAGTAGTTGGATCACTGCTCATTTGTGTCAGATATGATCAGATATTATTGTTTGCTTTTGTTTGAATGTTTTCGGAAAAAATTTTGATTTTTTTTTTGATGTAAGCCCTGCATACGTTACAATAATGAAATTCAATTTTTTTAATTTTAATTTTACGATCACTATGCGATAAATATGCGTAAAGCTTGTTAATACGTTACGTTACGGATTATCCGATGCTATTTTCTTTCCCCCCCCCGCCCCACCCTAAACGTTGCAAGAAGAACGTCAAATTTAGCAGATCAAGCGTTTAGGCTTACATTTGATCAATCATTGCAATGCATGCACTCTGCCCTTGCCTCAGCATTTGCAAAGTAAAATAAATTGCTTAAGAATCGCATTGGCACGGCATAGAATTTAATTATGCATAATGCAGTAAAGTTAACTCTGCCTAAATGCAATAATGTTAATATTAAAACAAAAAATACTATATAAAAAAGTAGTTATAATTTATCCGATTTAAAGAGTTTCAAATAAAATATTTTTGTATTTTTTTTTTTTTTTTAAATTAATTTTTTCATTACACTTTTGCTTTTGATAAAACAACGTTTTGATAAATAAAAAAACAAAAAAAAAAAAATGCTTATAAAAAAAATTATAAAATATATTTTTCTTACATTCTTTGAAATGTTTTTTATTACCGTTATGCAATAAATAAGTAAATAATTTATTTATTATAAAATTCTTTTTAACTCGTTTAACAACTTTTTCATATTTCTTTGCTTTTCACTTTTTGTTTTGATTTTAATTCATCGAGTTTTTTTTTTTTTTTTTTTGGTTTTTGTTTATTGTTTATTGTATTATGAATGATTTTTTTTTTAATTACTTAAAGTACTTTCCATATAGTTTTCTAAAAAAAATATTTAAGAAATATTTCGTTATTTTTGATTTATTATTTAAATTTATTTCACTTGTTACTCTTACTCTTAACTTTACAATAACGAGAGAACGAATTGCGACTTGACTGTAAGAACTTCATATGTCTACTGACAGTTAAATGATTTTCCTAGCGTATAAGGTCTGCTCAGCGCTTAAGTACAAAAACAAACAAAAAAACGCTTTTATTGCGATTTAAACTGGTCACGTACTTGTGCACACATGCTTCGTCGGTACTGCGTTTACGGTCGCTGCTCTAAATAAAAAAAAAAAAAGCAGAAAAAAGTAAATTCAGGGCTTCTCCGTTCCGTTACAGCTAACCTGCTTGTCTCTTAATCTTGTTCACCTTCCACAGCCATAGTTCACTACGCTGCGACGTTCTTCAGTTGCTGCCTTTTGATTAACATGTATTTGTAATAGTTTTATTTATTTTTTGTTTTTGTTGTTTTTTTTTTTTTTTGTTTACATATTCTATACATTTTGAAAGCATTAAGAATGTGGTCAGACTTTACGTTTGGCTTTGCTCTCAATCAACTCATTCACCGTATAATAGAGAAAAACGCGATTCGTACACATTGACATGTGTATTTGAATCACCGTGTGTGTGGCGTTCGTTTCCCTTGTAATCACGCATCTATAACACGTGAGTTTGTTACGTTACCTTTACAATTGCAGTTCTATAAAGTGGCTTTTTAATTTTCGTTTTTCATTCCGACAGTCTCTCTCCCCTAAATAAATATTCCGTTACTATTGCCTTTCGGTTAATGCTGCTTACATGCTTATATATCAAGTTAAGTTATCGACAATAGCAAATCAAGATATTTCATATTACGAAGGAAGAAAGTATTTCATATATACATATATGATACATATATATATATATATATATATATATATTCGTAGAATGATATGGAGATGAAATAGTTTGTCGTTTTTCTCACAGATTAATTGTTAGATTAAATGTTGGAAAGTTTCTATCTAGTTCCTCTAGTGGTTAGGATTTTCCAAATTTTATATATAAGATATAGAATGTTGCGTCCAAAAAGTGAGACCAATTTAATTTTTTCCTTTATAAATCTATTCCGGCATATTCCTTCACATATATACATGTTCTACATATGTACATCAGTCGATAGGTCCGTAGCATTATATATAGACCCTACCATTATTGACGAATCCTTATGATTTTTAGATAATACGGAGTCCTCGAATTAATATCATCAAAATTTCATCATTTCATTCCAATCATTGTTTAAGTGACGTTCTTAGTTTGCGAATCCATTCTAAGGCTTTCGTCGTCTACTTTCCACTCGACTGACTAGCAATGTGACTCTGGAGTGATCCATCCATTCTCATACATCGCTTAAACGGCGTTAAACAGCGCCCTGAGTTATCAACATGCCGTTGTCAAAATTGGCCCCGATTGCGAATAGATTTTCCCCAGGCAATATAGTAAATAAATTGTCTTCGGTTATTATTAAGGCGTCAGCTAACTCATGCAACTTTGTTTTTCGGTCATCGAAAACGATTTCATGTACTGTTTTTTTTTTTCCATCGATAAATTTATATTTCCGACAGACAACAGTCGCCATAACATCTTTTAAGTGAATGCTGTTTGTGAACGAATTTTGTCTCATCAAAATCTATAACATCACTAATGTGACGCTGTGGTCGTGCAGTCTCTTTACTATAGATGTTACGTTGATTCAATGAAATTACTTCAAAATCAATTCTTCTTTACGATATTACGCATGGAATCCGCTAGTATTCTTCCCATTTTGCGGCAATTGATTGTTTCTGTTAGCCTTACCTTCAGCGGGGAAATATAGGTCTCTGTCATAAGGGTTTGATTCTTTGACTTAAGTTAATGAACGGTGCTATTGACTCCCCTATCTTATTAGGAGTGATTACCTTGCGTGCGTCAATGTTCCTAAGCGTTCTTCTTGAAGTCTTAAATATAAGAAAGCTTAGTTAATGTAGCTATAATTGTCAGCTTTTCAGTTCAGTTCAGGTTGCTCTGAAAAAATCTGAACGATGTCTAGAACATTACGTCAATATTGGATTCTTTAAATACTATCACCAAAATGAACTCTTCTCAACCAACTACAAAATGCCGAAGAACGAATATATGCGTCATGATCCATCGATCCGTCCTTGTCGATTTTTCTCATAAAATTGTATTATTATGAATGTGTGTTTGCCGTAATAAGGTATTTTACAAAATATTTTTGGCTTTTTGTCAACTTGTACAGGTGTACATCGCTTGAAACGTTCGATAGAGTTACGTGGTTAATATCGAGCGATATTTTTACTTAGTTTCCGCCGTCGATGTATGTAAATAAATGAATTGAATATGTATAAAATCAATGCAGACGAACTTCGATCTTAAAATGGATCAATATTTCTTTCGCTATCTACTACTACTACTAATACTACTTTGATAACATAAACACACATACATTTATATTCCACTATAATCTTAGCTTATTCCTGCTGATGTTAACTTGAAAAGCTATTATTTCATGTTACTTTAAAGTAACTCATACGCAATAGTAACTACGAGATTTTTGGCTTAGAATATTGTCATATAAATAAAATGATTAAATATGTATAACCTTATTTGGATAATTGTCGATATGTATACGAAGTGTGTTCAAAAAAAAAGAAAAAGAAGATGACTTTTCATCAAATTTCGCGGGCTGATTTTCGAATTGTTTTTCTTTTTTGTTATGTTTTGGTACACCTGTCCCTAACATATGTTGACATTATCAACCATTTTGGTGACCATCATCGACGAATGAGGGACATATTCATTTTGCCAGAACGTTTACAGCAAGCAGAAGAAATTGTCGGACAACCCATAAAATGTATATATGTATGTCCGTCTCTTCGTCTGTCTATCCATTTGTCAACATTCTCCTGACCGCAAAAACTAAGCTATCAACTTCACATGTAGCAGAAATATTGAGAGTTCGTGCATGCAGATTGGTATTGACAATGGATCAAATTGGTGGAAGGAGACGCCTACAGTATTATCGAAATTGAGGAGACTTTCATTTCTCGAAAGCAGTAAAAAATTGGTTTTTTGAAAATACAGCAGATAAATGTATAAAAATTTAAGCGTATATTCGATGGCTGATCCTATAGTATCTGTACAAAAATGTGAAAAATTTACCTCGCTTGCCCAATATTCAATTAGTGCATCAAAATTTAAGTTTTTTTTCAATACGTTTATAACGTGTACTAGGAAGCTTCAAAAATTTTATAAAGTTTATAAATTCTTGGCCAGTTACAGATTCGGAATATATTTGGTCATGTGTCTCCGTACTCTCGTTCGCAGAGAAGGAAATATCGTCTATAAATTTGCAAAAGCCTTTGAAAATGGCCAAACCAAGTCAAAGAACACACCTACAATGCCCACCGGTCTAAGCAATCGAAACGGGGAAAATCTACGCTGTCCGTGTCTCGTTGCTCGTAAATTAAAACAGCTACACTACATAAATGTTAACAAAATTATTCTACAAAAAATCGAAAATATCAGCCACTCCCACTCAATATTACACATTCATATTTTTCCTTTTTTTCAATCTTTCATAGGTTAGCAATGATGGCTATAATAGATTCGGTCGTAATCGAATATAATTTTCTTACTTGTCGCGTTTGCATATTTGTTTTTCACAGATATAAAGGCTAGGTAGTGGTTGGCGATTTTTTGCCATAGGAAAAAATGGATCAAAGAATCGGTATTATCAACTAGCTGGAAACGTTGACTGTGGCATTTGGCGGATCTAATTTGGGCAAGAAAAAAAGGTGTATATTGAGTGGTATAAGCTCTTTACAGAAAGTCGAGATGATGATCCAGGATGCCCCGGCACGCCGACAACCGATGAAAGAAAGTTGAAGAAACTTGTGCTAATAGAAAAGTCGCTAAGGACGGCGGCATATCAGTTGGCCTATGTCATGGAATTTTTCAGATGTTTTGGGCATGAAACGTGTGGCAGCGAATACGCGACCCTGTCTATTGCCTTTATCCTTTACTCCAAGATAAATTTTCTCTCATTTACTTTAAAGAATATTTTCTCATAATCTAAACAACAAATTTTTTTTTTATAACATTTCCAATTTACGTAACAAAGGCTTTATAAAGTATAAGCAGCAGCCAGGTGACAATAATTTAAATAGAAATATAATATAAATTTGTGTGTGTGTGTGTGTGTGTGTATATAATGAATGACAAAGTAAAGCATTTTGCTTTCATGCATGCGTACAATACGCTTTACAATATAAATTAACTGTAAAATAAATGTAAAAACTTGTGCCCATTTACTCGTGCGCTTATTTCTTCCATGCATTGCCTGAGCATACGTTCAATGTGTGTGGGCAGACTAAGAGATTTGTAACAAAAACGTGTTAACGTGTATTTAAGACTTAATTCTGCAGTTGGCCGTACGCTGCGCATTCAAAAACATCTCTACCGACTGCAGTTGCATAACTCAATTCTAGGGTTTCACAGCTGAGTAGCATTTTTAAATGCTTTATAGAGAGAAATACCAGATACGTTGCTTTTTGCAATTTAAAAATAAACTTCAATGAAAGCTATTGAGAATGAAAACAATTTCTCATTTTATAACTGCAAAGAAAACTTTCTAACCATTGAGCAATCATTGTTTCACATTACGAAACGAGTTTAAATAAATAAAAATGCAAAATAAAATAAAAAATAAATGAGTAAAAAAGAAGTTTACTTCTTATATAGATAGCATTTCCTATATGATTATATTTATAATTGAAGATCTGTGAAATATAAAAGATTTTTCTTTTCAAATTCGAATTTCAAAATAATGAAACAATCAATAGTCGACATGAAAAACACACACAAACAACAAGTAAGAAAAAAAAGACAAATTCGATCGATGGTGACCGCATCTCGTATGCACACTAGCACCGTTGTCCAAAAAAAAAGACTAAAAAAACAAAAAAGGAGAAGAACTAACTAAACTTTCATACTCCACAATAGTGAGTGAACGTAGCTGACTTAAAGTTAAGTCTATTGTCAGACTAAAAGTGAATATTTATACCATAAAGACGTTTAGGCGTCGTAGACGTTTGTTCTTTGAAAAGCTTAGAGAATTTTCAAATTCTTTTGCTAATTTGTTGGCGGTATCCTTAGTTTTGCGAATAGGACAATGTTCACCGCAAATACTACACTGTTAGGCAGACGGACAAATGGACATGCTAAGTTGCATTCAAAATTTGAAATTGGCAAAGAGATTTTATATATATGTTGTGTGGGGGGGTTTTCGAAGTTTGCTTTTGCGTTTTACGAACGTATTGAAAAGTTTAAATGCACTACTACTACTACTACTACTACTACTGCTACTGGCTAGGCATGGTCAATTTGTCGTATTTTTGTATACGTATGCGTTCAAATTTTTTTTGAAAATTTATCTTCTGCAGGTCATGAGCAAGAAACTAATTTTTCATTCTTTTCGAAAAACAGATTCTGTTCTCAGATAACTGGCTGAAGGGATTCGATGAAGATATTTTGAAATCTTACAATGAGCAAAAATGTGCTATCACACACACATTAAGGTGTTCATCGATCATTCTTTGTATTGTTATTCTGTTTCGCGTTTCTATTGAACTGCGCGTATAAAAAGTAACTTATTTTTCTTAGATCTGGGGGATAATCGCGTATGAAATATATATAGCGTTCGCTTTGGTATTCAACTGTATGGCTATATGGGAAACACTAATTATATGTGGGGTTCATTTTCGAGTTTCGACTTTTTTTGGCTGTATGTATGCACAAGAGTGGCGGGAAACGGTCTCTCACGATTGTCGAACTTGCGGGGCAAGCAAAACAGGTGACGCTTTGGGTTACTACTGGTTCTTCCAAGGTGAATTGATAAAAGAAAACAGCTGTAAATTGAAAATAAAATAAATTGTGACCTCCGCCGCGCGAGTGGACGAGTAGACAAACGCAAAGGTCACGGCTTCAAATCTCACGGGCAGGATAGAGTTTTCAATAAAGCTGCCAGCCTTAAATGCAAGTGTTTTTAGACTTTAGCCCTCGAATTTATTTCTCTGGCTAAATTAATTCTAATAATAATACAAACAATTGAACCAAAACAGAAATTTTTATTTTATGAACGGTTAAGAAATCATTTAATTCTTTTCTTTTACTTTCCACTCTAATTGTCTAATTAATTGTGTAATATTTTTCAAGGTCGATGGCGTGTTTTAATAGACGAGCGAAACTGCAGGGAAGGTGCGAAAATTTGCAACTGTTTGTACAGCCCTTCCCGGCATTCGTGTGTGCTATAAGATGCAAAGTCCGGAAATTCAGGATTTAATTTCTGCACCTCCACCATCTTATTTTGACGATCGTATGGACGTTTCGTTAGACGTCGCCCAGCTGAACAACAACCGGCATATTTTCTGCACTTTCAAAGTGAATTGTACCGTTATGCAAAACATCAGGAATAAATTACATAAAGAAAACTTTACATACTTTACATACGTATATTACATACATATATATATTACATTCGTTATAGGTAAATTCATACGTTAATGTACAAATATATAAAAAATAGAAAGAATTTTAAATAAAAAGAGACAAAATTCAAAGTTCACGCTCTCAATAAAAATAGTGAATGAATATGAATACGAAAGTTGAGCCGTCCGCCCATACCTAAAATAAAGAGATAAAAATAAAACAACATATGCGAACAAAATGTTAACATAACTTTTCGTCATTCCCCCATATTTTTGTTGTGTAAATCAATTGAATTTAGCTCCAACAAGCTATTCGGCTTTTGACATCCTTGGGCAATACTTCAGATAAAGTTTTTGGCTATGCTTGTTTGAGGCATGATAAACGACAGTATTGCGTTCATTTCGGTCTTTCGTAATCGATCTGCAAGTACCAATGATCACTGAAAGGAATTTACACTTACGCTTTGTTCCTTGTCTTGAAGCTAAATAACTAGTCATTCTTGCTTAATAGCGCGCACACGCACTTTGCAAACTACTTTGCTTGAAGTCATGAGCTCTTCCTGCGACTTTGCATAAATATTATGTATCTATAATCAAAATTGCCTGCACTTTATTACCCACAAGTAATTCCATCTCGGTTCGAGAAGTAACGCAGTTCATTACTTGCGATTTTTGATCGGGCTTAGTATTCACTTCATTCATTCATTTTGCATAATTTTGTTTTTATTTAAGTTTCTATGATTTTATTATTCATTGTAACGTGAAATATGGTCCTTATTTTCCAATTAATTTTTTTGAAATAAATTTCGAAAGCCATACATAACTTGCAAACTTGCAAATCGTTCTCAAGGTACGCCACTCAAATGAGAGCTAGTTAACTAAAAGATACGTAATCCATGCCACGAATACAAAAGCGAAAGCTAATTTTTAGTTACCTGTTTACCTCTCATTCTTATTCTCGCGAGAGAAAAAGCAATTTTACTTGAGAGAAATACTCTTAACGATCCAATTTATTTTAGAAATTTGATAATAGAATGGTTCTCTCTCGTCAACAGTGTTAAAGCGTCAAAGCTTTTAGTCAAGTTAAACAAACTAATAAAAAGGTTATTCAGTTAACAATTTGCAGAAAACCACCAGAAGAGCAGCGAAAAACACAAAAAAAAAAACTTGATGGATCCAAAATCTTCTTCTTCATATTGTAAGACTTCATTCTCGGTGAGAATCGTTTTGTGACTAAAGTTCAAAAATCTTCGAGTCTACGTATCTTTCCATCATATTTGGATTATCCCAGCCTTGGAAAACAAAATGCCCGAACTGTGATCTTGTATAATAAAGATAAATATATAGAATATCATTCAATAAGTTCGTAGGTATCCCAGCCTTGGAAAACAAAATGCCCGAACTGTGATCTTGTATAATAAAGATAAATATATAGAATATCATTCAATAAGTTCGTAGGACGATATGTCGTCACTATACGCAAATCAATATGGTTTTTAGATAATATCAATCTACCAACGGCTATGGTTCAAAATTGCATGACATTCCAATTATTAGTTTACAAGTTTCACTCGTTTTAGTGGCGCTACTTTTGTTTTTTTTTTCTTGAAACAATGATGAATGGCCTAAGGTAGACCCACATTTTATTATACCGATCGGTTTAAAAAATGATTGCAAGCTTCTTTGTCCATCTGTCCGCCGTCTTTTCTTGTATTCAATCTACAGGTGGCAATTTGTAAGGCATTTTGATGAAATTTGGTACATGGAAATGTTTTAATCCAAGGGGAAACGCTAATGAAAATGGTTCCAATCGCACCTCCTAATTCGTATGCTTCCCATATAACACCTTATTTCGAAAAGTTGCTAACTGAATAACTGTAATAAGCGAAGTAGTTTAGGGCATTTAATGAGGGGCCGTGTCGCACTATAGTGTTTTTACTTTAGATTTGTGCAAATCTATATATATATTTTTGTCTTTAACTGTTTCGGAAAACTCGAAAAATATAAAAAGACTATCGACATTACGTTTGAAACGAAGAAAATTCTCAAATTCTTAATCTTCCAATAGTTCCTGATAAGCAATGGATAGGTTACCAATGCGTTTTTCGACCTTTTCCGTTTTATTAATACCGTTTAAAGAAGAGGGTGAAAGGTTTTTTGAAAGGAGTAAACATCATTATTAAGAAAGAGGTGATAATAAAGTGTTTAACTCTAATCTTGCCAACGATGTATCTGTGGAGTTACATTTAAATTTTGAACTTCAATTTTTGAATTATTTCATCTTGCATTTGTAAAGATCTTCTTTATACCGTACACCACTTGTGGTGCACGGTATATTAAGTTAGCGCGGACGTATGCAACACGCAAAATGACTTAAGCTGGACCCTCCTTTTATTATATCGATCGATTCACAATCATAATCTGAATTTATGGTCAATTTTCATCATCACATAATCAAACTTCGATTCTCTCTACAAAGTTGGACCTAATTTGACGGCTATCGGAGGGTGCATTTAACAGCTCTTGTGCATACATGAAGCAAAACGAAACGAAAGTCATCAAACAATGTTGAATG
>CCAG010004534.1:0-14153 GCA_001077435.1 Glossina morsitans morsitans | reverse complement strand
CAATTTTCATCATCACATAATCAAACTTCGATTCTCTCTACAAAGTTGGATCCAAAATATAAAATAATTTTTATCATAAAGCATCGAAAATTACACCTTATTATATATTAAATATTTATAAATACAACTTGAAACAACCAATGCTGAGCTATTTTGCTTTCGTCTAATTTGACGGCTATCGGAGGGTGCATTTAACAGCTCTGGTGCATACATGAAGCAAAACGAAACGAAAGTCATCAAACAATGTTGAATGCTATCTCATACATGAAGCAAAAAAACTATCTGAAAAACGAAAACGTGAGCCAACTTTCAGATACGTGATCACCAAACATATTTTGATATTTGGATGCATGCATGTATGTATGCATGAGATGAATGCTTTCATTGTGTTATCGTTTTACTTTTACTTGCATTCATTTTGAAGGTATGAGTGTTCGGATACATTGCTTAAGGACAAACAAGCCTTTCGTTAAGAGAGTCAAAGAAAAGAGTGTGAGCTCGTTATTCTCACTAGTTAGAGCAAAGCTTATTGATAATCCGATAAAAACGGGATTTTCAACGAATTTATTAGAAAATAATACGCAACATATGAACACACATAAGCATATACATACGCAGTTTGCTTTCGTATTGGATCGCTTTGAACATACAATGTTACGTATGTATGCAGGCGTAGGCAAATAATTTGTTTCCGTTTATTTAATTTATGGATATTGTTGACGAAGAGGTACCAATTCTTTTCATTATAGAAATTATTTTGCATTCATTAAAAGGGCTATAGATCAAAAACGACATTGCGATTTTATTGAATAATTTATTTTTTATTGGACTGACCTTTGGTTGAAAATTTCGAAAAACCTTGTTGCCAACTTTGCGATCTACGCAACAACAATAAATAATGTTAGCAATAGTTTGTCGTGGGATCGATCGGCAGTCAAAGAATTATGGCAAGCTATTGAGAGATAGCATGTATTTGTTCTTGCAGAATGGTAAAAAGAATATGGAAAAAGGAAATGGGTTACGCGAATCCATTTAAAATGTATACGAATGAACGAATGCGAAACTCCAAGGATCAATCTTTTGAACATATATATGGAATAGAAAATGTGTGCACTTATTTGTATTTGGACATGTAGATATACCATAAAAGCTGCATCTTTTGCACGCAATCAAGTGTAGAGTATAATAACATTGTTACAATAACTTATATATATATATATATATATATATGAGTATATATATGTATATCAAATTTTTGTGATTGCGTGCAAAAGATCCAGCTTTTACTATACCGATCGATTTAGAATCACTTGCTATATCGATTCACAATCAATTGTTGTCCGTCCATCCCATTTTCTTCTATTTAACCTATTGGCCTTGATTTTTGAGATACTTTAATGAAATTTGACATTTTGTCCTAAGGATAAAAGTTATTGAAAATGCTTTTCATCGGATCACTTTTTTGACCACTTTTGGCCGTTATATGACCAACTGTAGAATGATGGCCAACCAGAGTGCTAAAGAACTATAGATGAAAAGGTAAATGTTAGAAAAAATGTCTTAAAAAGCTTGAGAAAGAAACATGAACTTCTGGCTGCGACAAATAATGAGCTTACAAGATGTCCAAGCAATACGATGAATATAATGAAAAGAATTATGTTTGGTGGTTCATCAACATAACAAACATAAATGAAAGCGAACTATTTGCTTATGCCTGTTACGCATGGCCAAGGACAAGCATAGCATTCCAAGCACATATTCGTATTGCGTAATGTCTGTGTACGCTCATAGGCGGTGCATATAACCCTTTTCGAGTTCGTAACACATGATAGTAAAAACAGAAAAGTAGTTCGTTTAATATCCCGTTTTCGCATCGACTTGTTAATCAATTTTTCTTTGCCCGTTAAAAGTAACGAGTGTAAACTCCATTGTCATGTATTCTCTCGTCAAGAACAGAATGTTGAAATTTCTTGTTTCTTGCAATTGTTGCTGTTATTGTTGTTATTATCTCTTCGCAGTTAAAAGCGGTATTTTTACAAAAATTCCCTTAAGTTATAAATGTATAACAATTAAAAGAATTGTTTTTGTTTTTTCAATAATCAATTAGTTTAAATGAATGTGAAAAAACTAGTTTCCGACATCAAGAGTAGGGAAAGCAAAAGCATAGATTATTACCGGAAAAGCTTTATATATTCATTTTGTGAAACTTATTTAGGGTTGCCAAGACACCGTAACGTTATCTAAACTTCTTGGCTAAATATCTTGATAATAATTTTTTTTTTTTTTAAATATTTGCGAAAGCTTGCTAGCAACTAATAGATTTTAACTAAATATAAATTCCGGGACACTTTGCAAATTCACTTATGCATGGCTTGATTGTATTGGTGTAATTCTCTCTTGTATACAAATGTATATTTAGGTTGAAAGAAAATATTTTCTTAAAATTATTTTTTTTTTTTTAATTTTTATATTCACTATAATACGGGACGAGAAAAAGGCATTGAGGTTCATTTGCGAAGGAAACTTGGGTGAAGAATAAAAATTATGAAATAATAGAGCAGAATATGGGACGTATAGGATATTTTTTAGTACAAATATTGCGAGGTGACGCATTACCGAATTACTGAAAGGAAATCCTTGGTCTTGCCGCAAGAGCATGTTAAACAATTTTTTTTTTGCTACGTTAAAATAAGTTTTAGTGCTGCGTGAAGTTTTCCGAAGGGACCTAATTGTTCGATTTTTTCAACTTACCCCTAATTGGTTTTGCTGGGTATGTGTTGGGGCATTATTGTAAATAAAGTAATCGGTTCCTCACCATGCCTACGATTTGGACGTATTTTGGTCTATGCTTTATAATTAGTGTTTTTCTCTCGCTTCCTATTTCGGATTTCGGATAAAAAACTCAGGAAAATCAATGTATTTACTATTCATGCAGAACTTGACTTCACTTATATATGTAATGGAAAAAAATTCAGATTTTCTTAATAATTTAAAAAAAAAAAAAAAATAAGTAACATTTACTGAATATTAATATTTATTTAATTTTTTTATATAAATATCCCTTTAGTGGGACAAAGTTTTCTTCCCATAAACTTCCTCTTTTTCGCCTCGCTTTCTTTCACTATAACACATGTGTTTTGCTTACACTTGGCATGACTGCTTTTCTCCTTAAAGCAACATTTACATATACATTTAATTCTCGTTTTACACGATAGATACGTTGCCCAACAAGAATTATGTTTATGCGATATCCGATTTGTACCCCGCCCGCTTTATATAGATTGCGACAATATCATTACCATTACCATGATTACCATGATTGTGTTAATTTTGATTGTTTTTTTTTTTTTTCTACTCAAAAAAGTCATTTACTGGAAAAAATTGATACGATGTATAATAAAATAAAAAATATTTTCCATCATTTTCTACAACAAGTTTTCCCATCTTTCTGGCAATATGGTGATACGATGTCGAAAGAATGATATTGATTTGGTGTCGATTCGATCTTCGATCCATCTTCGCATTGCTTCAGCATTTCGAAACCGCGTGCCAACAAAAGCCATGCTGAATCGAGCTGGAACAAGTGGTGATCAGAAGGCGCTATGTCTGGTGCGTGTATCCCTGGCAAGAGCGTGACTTTGCATCTATTGCGCTATTACTGGTCTTTTTGTAACAATTCGTTGAATTGACGTCGGAACACGTTTGCAGTAACAGTTTCAATGAAACGACTCGAAATTGTTGTTGTTGTTGTTGTTGTTGTTGTGGTTTCACAAAAGTGAAGCCAAGTAAAAAATGCGATTTTTTTTTCCCAAATTCTATATAGAGTGCGATAAAAACACTACTACTAATGCACGGAAAAATGCATAAGAAAAAAGGAAAATGTTACCGCTAACTTGTTTTTAACACAAGAGGAGAATTGTTGGTAAATAACAATATTAGATGTCATCATAGTTCATAGGCAGGTAGCGTCATCTATTGCAAAGACGATAATAATTTGCTGTCACACTTGGTAAAGGCTTGTAACTTGCTAAAGATAGCTGGAAGGATTCTTTAACAGAGAAGAACAAATTTACAAGGACTGAATACTTAATACTGAAGATCTTCCATTTAAAAAGTTAATCTTTTGTTAATGGTTGTCTACTAAGTACGCGTTTGTGAGAAAGTTGAAATTAGCCTATGATTCTCACAACACTGTACGATTATCTTCTTATAAAGAAAAGCTGATATAAAGGAAATCGTTGTGTGCTAGTCACGCATTCTCGTGAGTTACCCAAATGTAGATTAACTTGTAATAAAGGCTTCAATTGCTCTGAGATTTGGTCGTAATCATTTTCTTATTCCATCTAAGCTCAACGCTGTTGGCACATTAGCATGTAATTTGTCAAGATCGATGCCGATCTATTAAGTAAGAAGCGTGCATACAACTAATCGTACATTGTAGATAATCGGTTTCTTATGACGATCTGACCTCGAATGCTCTACACATGCCGGAATTATTACAGAGGTGAACATGGTTACAACGGCATTTTCTATCAATGCTTCCAGCTGCTATTTAGAGAAAGTAGTTAAGAGATTGAAAGGAGTCTTTAGTTTCTAATCTAAAAATTATCGTTCTAAAGTAGAAAAGGACGTAAAGATAATTGAGTTAACATCTGTTTAAGTTCGATTCATTGGTTATTTTTAATGCAATTCCCGATCATGAAAAACAATCGCGAACAACTAACAAGCCCTGATAGTAATTTATTGGACGTTGAACAGATTTGCGTTTCGACACTAACTTGTAGAAAACAAGAAAAGCACACTATACTGGGCTACGGTTTATCATTAAATACCCTACACCATCCAGTTATATATACACATATTTCAAAATGAGATGACAAGTAGTCGGAAACGTGATCCGATCCGTTTTTAATAGCATTCACCCTCGACCGTTGTATATATTACTATACCAGATTTCATCAAAATATCTCGATAATTGCGATCTATTGGTTGAAAAAGTGGATCGATTCAAGCCATTTTGTTAAATCATTCATCCTTGGGCCAAAGTACATGAGTGTACAAAATTTCACGAAAATATCTCAGTAATTGCGACCTGTAGCGTCAACACAAATTTACGCGAATAAACATCAGACAGACAGACGGACAGCCAGGATTAGATCGATTCAGAATCATTTTCTAAGTCGCTCTTTTTTTTTCTTTTCTTTTTCGAATATTGTCAATTTAACAGGCAGTTAATATGGACGCCGTTATTGGTCTAAACTCTTTCTTTCTTTTTTTTGATGACATCACATTTTAGCTATCGTAAGAACAATTTGGAAGATTGTCATGTCTCTGCAACAAATGAAATAAAAATGATTAAAAGCCAAGTTCATGGAGAGATATCGAAAAACTCCGCCTTGTAAGCTTTAAAGTGCGTCTTATTTGAAATATTGACCATTTTTAGCGAGGGCAAGTGGGTCAAAAAATTGGAATGTGGAATGAAAGTGGTAACCGGATCTCACTTCATCATTGTAAAAGCATTATCATGGAAATGTATATACATATATATATATATATATAGATATAAGTATTACGTGTATATGATTCTCAAGAATACCATGAGTGTTGCGCATGTCTTCGTCACCCGTAAGTATCTAAGCCTTTCTGAACGCTTGTCATGTCGAGTAAATATCAAGTACTGCTCTATACTGTTCTATTATTCTATGCACAACTTGTACATCTATAAGGTACATTTGCTTAAACTTTTAAATTATATTCGCATTACATATGAGAATAGGGCATGTGACGGGGAAAATCGTAAGTTTATTGTACTCTACACTGCTTATAGTATAAGAGTGTATATGGAGTTTGTAATGACGCACATTTTATTATAGAATAATCTTCTAAATCAATTTAAGTTTGTCTGTCCGTACATTCGTCCGTCCTGCTTTTTTTTTGTGTTCAAGGTACAGGAAACAATTTTTGACATATTTTGATGAAATTTGGGACACAGACTTGTTTTGGCCCAGAACACGTATACCGTGGAAAACGGTTCGGATGTGATCATCTTTTCGACCAATTCCCACATGATACGGCTTATTTCGAAAAGTCGATATATGAATAACTATAGGATAGTGTAGGGTATTTAATGATAGGTCGGGCCCCATTATAGTGTATTTTCTTGCTTCAACAGGTTACGATACGATAAATATAATTTTTGTTTGAATTTGTTTTGTTTTTTTGTTCAATGGAAAATAAAAAATTCGACTTGAGTGATTGTGTTCCTGTTAGCTGAATGTAGTAAATGAAAAATAAATAAATAAAAAAACAATAAAATCAAATTACATAACCCTTTTTTGTTTTAAGCAATTTTTTAAATGCATAAAATGAAATAAATTAACACGCAAAGCTGAGGTTATCAATTATAAAGTACAAGAACCGAACAAAATATTCACAATTGCAGACACTCGGCTAAGTTCATTTTCCTTAAGTCGCGTGTTGATTTCTGATTGGGAAGACTAACTTTGCACTGACTGAGTGTTTATTCTTCATTTTCAGTTATGTTCGTCACCGGGAAGATATATTAATTTCATCATGTCGTCTGCTTGAATCTTGAATGTATTGCATATATATATATACGACCCGGATGCTAGAAGATTTTGATTGATTTTTCAAAACAGGATGCGATTGAATTCTTGTAATATTTTATAGAAAATAGATAGGAAAAAACTGATAACTGATTGTCGAATTCAATAAAAATAAAATCGTTTAAAATTAAGGATTAGAAATTAGGTAAGCAATTAAGTTATAAAATTGTATTGAATATTAATTTGCCAGAAAGATCAGAATAATCATATAATTGTTGTACAAAAACTTATTTGATTGTATGCATAAGTTAATCCATTCGGTTGAGACAGAAAGAATTAGCTTAGATTTGAAAAATTGTTTTCTCGAAATCAGAAAAATTTTAATCTATACTTTGCAGATGAATGACATCTGCAACGTATCAAGAAATTCGACATAAACCTCATATACACTTATAATCAATCTCTCCATTAGTTTTTTTTTTTTTTTTTTTTCTTTTTATTTTCTTTATCTTTGTATCTTTGAATTTCTGTTGCACCGTTTTGCGATATATATATGCACATATATATGTTTTAATGAATCCATTGTATGTTAAGGAGTAACATGTATGGCAGATTTTCCCACGTTGCAACAAAAATTCCCACAATTAAATAAATACCAGTCAAAGCTTTACACTCGGCATTGCAGAATTTTTTTTGATAAATTGCCCATCGACAGGAGCCACCGGTCTCTATTCGGCCTATGCTCTTAAAGTCGTTGCCTTCCAGTGAAGTGACGATACAGTTCCATCACATCATTTTACTCATTTATCTCTTTGCCGAAATACAGTATATATGTAGAGTTCATCGATTTGTTGTTACTATAAAATGTAAAAATTATTTTTCATTATTTGCTTAGTTCTTTTCTTATTAGTCCAACATTGGATTTGTTCGAAAGAACAAATCGTTATTGTCTAATGGTATCGTATTGTCTAATGGTTAGGGCAGCCGGCCGTGAGCCGGAGGACCCAGGTTCGTATCCTGGTGCGGTAGACCTCGAACGCAAATTGTACTTTACTTTGATATGACTTCGCACTGAGATAATAGAATATCTGACCGTGTCCTAAGAATGGCGCTCACAAACGGTGGGCGTTGTTCTTTTTAAAAGAAATAAAAGAAAAAAAAGAAATCTTTTTTGACACCTAATGCTTTCTTCGTGTTTAGTGTGTTTTCTCAAATAAGCCAGATTTTAACGATCGATTAAAATTCTTAGCATACATGTATTGAAAAGGCTTGGTTTACTGCAGGCATGTTCTACTTTAGAGAAAGAAAGAAACGAGAAGAAGAAGAGATTCACAAATCAAATCGTACGCGTTCCCTTCGTTGATGTCAACTTTTTGCTCGATCTTCGTCCGCTCGTCCTTCTTTGCGCCTGTTGTTAGCGAGCCCAGAGCAGTGCCAGCTGGACGATGCTGCCGTAAATATTTCTGGCTACTAGAAATCTCTGGTAGTAGATGAGAAAGTGAAACCTGATGCATACTATCACTCTTCAAATTGGACAATGCAACCGTTTATTTGGCAGAAGTGCGCTTAAATTTTATGCTCCGCCATTGTGACGTTCACGATAGACGAGTCTGCTTATATCAGTAATCAGAAATCTCTTTTCAAATACTGGACTTAATGCCTAGTCTAGGAATTTCACTTGTATCGCCTAATCTTCTAATGTAGGAAAGCCTTGTTTCTTCTTCTTCTTCTGCTTCTAGAATTCAGGAAATAAACAGGAAATATATAAGTAATAAAGAAAATAAAGTCTTGTGTTGTAACGACTAAAAGAGTGCCAATATTTCACTTATGTTACGCCTAGAAGGAGAGCGGAGCAAAAAAAAAAAAAACATTATTACATGAATTCAACCGTATATCATATATAGGATTGGTATTCAAGGACAAGTATGCTAACATTAAGTTAACATTTATAACAACACGAGATATGTTCACACTCGTAGAAGGCATGGGGCAAAGCTTTAACTTCTTTTCATTCCTTGCTTGCACGTACTTCACAGCACTAACATGACGCTAAGAAGTGTGCCTAAAGCCCATGACGATCATATGGATCTTGATGATTGATATGTGATGATGATGAAGCAGGTTGGTTGGTGCCAACCTGTTGAACTATTTCTGTTGTGTTTTCAAAGATTCAGAAGCGACAGTTTCTGCTCCTTTACATACCCACACGGATGATAATGAACCTCATCATTTAGAAAAATCGTCTTTAAGTGATCACCTTGTTTATATATTCATGTAATCAGCGCATGTGGAGCGAATTGAAGGGAAGATATCTGGAAATTTCGTTTCGTTTTGTTTATCGAATGACCTTAAAAATGACTTTGTTGAGAAATCCGATATTAATTTTGTAGCTTAGATTATCGGTCATACGATCATAACACTTATGACAACTTGGGCCACTTCCTATTTTTATATCTTTCCTCATTTTTTTCTGATCGTCATTGCGTCAACACGCAGTCGTCAAGCTTCAAACATAGCATATTCACTACGCGATGGGGATGCGTGATGGAGAAGTCAACGAGAGTGCCAGAAGTAGTCTACTTCCAGATTTCTCTATTAGACAATTGGCTGCCAGGGAGGCTCAAAATTTAGCACAAATCTGCGAGTTATTGACGGGGCCAGAGAAGTAGAATTGTGGTTAGGTGCTTAGAATGGCTGAGTTGATATCTTCTCCTTTTAGTTTTGAAATCAGCGGAGAAAAGTTGGATGGCAAGCCACACGCATTATAGTCGTACAAAGGGGATCACGAGTGTCAGGATGCCCGTATCGGTCATGGTCTTATGGATTTTTGAATGCGAAATGAAAGTCGCTGCGGGTCAATGCCGAAGTGACAGAGAACAATATGGCTGGATATAGCCTCCAAGTGAGTACTGTGATGATTGTGATTACACTAAGTGTAGGGACATTGACATTATATAGCCAGCTAACGCCTCCTTTGTTACAGGATTCTCTCGCTAGTTGGGGGACGCAAGTTATTGCTTACATTTAACGCATAAACCGATGAGTTTCGTCTGATTAAATCAACCAGTAGTCAGCATGCCAGCGTTGAATTGTAAAGCTTATATCTATTATGGGCATGGTTCAGGATATTCAAAACAACTTTTATTGAGAAAATGTAAATGTGAAATTATCATATATAGTTGTATTTTGTATCGGACCGATATTGGTGCTTACATGTAACTCCCACACACCCATCTTGCCTTTTTCAATAAAAATATTCAATATTTGGGGCAACATATGGACATACGGATATATGGATTTAAAAAAAGGCGCCATAATAAATGGTTCATCTCGCACTTTGTATAATGTCTTTACGATCCTCTCTATCGGTAGTCGACTACCCATCTAGGCGGCGACACATATGAGATAACATGAAATTTTTTTTTTCTTTTTCACTTCATTTGAAAAACGCAATTAAATCTAACTAACATAGAAATTGATTCGCATTTTATTATTTATGTAAATTTTTAATCTAACAACTATTGGCTTGGCTTGCATACAGTTAATGGCATATAAGTATGCGTTCTCATACAAAAGTATATATACAAGAGATAACAAGCAGAAAACCGCAACAAAATGTAAAAAAAAAAAATAAATAAATAAACAGGAAGGGTTGCTGGCGCGTGTATGTGTTTGCAAGAATTGAACTAAACTAATAAAGAAGTTGGTTGATGTATTTATTGTTCACCGTACACCGTACAACGTCGGGTAAGTGACGCAGGCGCAATTGATATCATATAACCGTTTCAATGACAACGATATGCTAAACAAAAGAGAAGATATCCGAATTCGTTGTTTTTTTTTCTTTTTTCTCGGGGAGGTACACTTGATAACTGAATGAATGATAGACAATGCAATAAAGCTCTGTATGCAAAAATTGATTTTAATCTGCGGGACCGTGAGAGATGAGGAGATTTTTCATTGTATAAAATTGTGCAAAAATATAAAATGAAATGATTTTCTCATATATATATATATATATCTATATATATATGCATATTTATGATTGTGTTTGTGTAACAAATAGCGAGTCTTATGAGAGTTTAGTTAGAAAAAGAAGTTGTCTTTCTACTAAGAGAATTTCATTTCAAAAACATTAATATAAAACCATGATCGAGTCTTTAACTGCTCATGTTAGTAAAGTAAAGCAAGTTAGTCAAAAAAACAAAAGGAAAAAAAAGAAAAACACAAAAAAAACTTTACAACAACATACCCGTGCAGATATAAAGAATTCACTCCCCTTTCATTGTTTTATTACCACTTGCAAGTCTCAACAATGGCTTAATGTTTCAGTTCAATTCGTTAAGTCTTGGAGAACAGACGTGTCGGCATAACATAATTTCAGAAAGTGCAAGCATTGGTTCTAAATAAAAACAGAAAACAAAAAAAAAAAAACAAAAAACAGAATTTCTTTAATATCATTGAAAAATACGCGAAGCGTAACATCACGTAATAAAACGTAACCGTTAAAATTGTTTCGAATAAATCAACCCCCGGTATGTAAAGTATTTAACCACGATCGTGAACATACTGAAAATAGTCGACAAGCTTACATACAATTCAGTGTAAACTATGTGATGATGTCCTTTCTTTTCTCCTTTTTATGGTCAGTGTCCTTCACTATTGTCACGTGTATTACAAAACACCTGCAGTTTTATTATGAATACGAACCTTATAAAAAAAACAAACTGAAAGTATATTTACATCATTTTTCCCTTTTTCCGAGTTCACGTTTCGAAAAAATGTTCCCACCACGTAAAGTAAACGAGAAAAGATAAAGTGTTTAGAGAATCTACTGAACGTAAAGCGATTTTCCCACAACTTTCACGCTTCAAGCAAATAAAGGAAACGAAAATTATTCTTAATTTGCTAATTGTAGGCGTATCAGTACCCATCTTATAATCATAAAAACTTGGTAAATATTTCGATCCAAGTTCAGATCAGAACAACAAAAAAAAAGGCTTAATTTATTTATTTTTAAATGCAACCAATCACTCGGGAGCTGGGCCGCCTATACGTGCAATGTGACGCAAAAGATAGAGAAGTGATGGCCGCAGCCTAGTAACGATTGCTCACTAAGCATCGATTGAGCACTCACTATAGCTAGCGCGACCAAAGTCCGAACTGTCGTAAGAAGACTTTATATAATTTTTGTCTTATAAGCGAGGAAACATCAGAAAGGAAAGGACTTCACTTAACATTTTTGTTTAGCCGGGAGCACATTGGTGCTGGGGGAATACAATGTCTGCCCGATCGAAAGTGAATTTGTGTATAATTTGGTGACTTGTAATGAAAAAAAATCGGCAAAAATATCATTCCTATGAAAACATGTTACATAAAATACCGTTTCTCCGGTATTCATATAAATGGCCGTTTATGATGAATGCGTCTTTCGCTGCGATTAACATTGTTCCCTATGCAGGCACACAAACGCGCGTGTGCGCGTTTTATGAATATAGACATGTATATATATATATCCATATATATCTATATCCATATATATATATGTCTATATATATATATATATATATCCATATATATACATAGATCCATATACCTCTGTGGTCAAAAAATAATGTGCATTTGTTTACAAAATTTATTAAAATTTTCGCCAGGCGGAACCATGACCTTGGTTTTTGAGCGATTTTTACAGTTTTCGTTCACCCTTGCACGATATTCCCGTAACTGGTCAGTTCATTCTGAATTCAATACATGCATCCAAGATTTCATGGCGTCCTGGTAGTTAAACATCAGTCTTTCATACGCGTAGTAAAAATCGAAAAAAACTCATTTTTGTATGTTTTCCAAAACCGTTTGCAACTCTGCAGCAGTTGCGATGAAACTGTACATAGACGTCTCCAGAGAGTAGTACTATTCGAAATTGCAAAAACAAAAAAAAACAAAAAATAAACATAACAATAAAAATAATTTGATGATTTTACAGTAACCGTACAGTGTAAATGAAAAATTCACCTTATTTTTTATTCATAGTATTACATATGTATTGGTGCTGATAAATGCTACAAACATATCAAGGCATACATTAATACAACATAATCACACACGATTCCATTCAAAGTGATGAACTTTGAATCTGAAATGTAGTAAAAAAAGGGGCTAATTAATGTGTGTGCGAATGAAATGTTTGTTGAACGTAATGTTTCATGTTTGTTGATATTATTAAATACTTAAAAAGTTAAATTTGTAAAGAAAACGAGTTTTTTGTATGTAAATATATGTTCCTCTAAGGCCGCTGAGCACTTAATCGACGAGAAAATTTCTTTCAAAGGTTTTTTTTTTTTTCAACTTTTAACGTATTTCAATGGTCTTATTTTGGGGTAGTATCACAGGGACATTACGGTTTCGCTGATCGCTGGGAAATACTTGAAACTATGGCAAGAAAACTTATTTTGCAAAAGTCAAACCATGACGAGAAGAGTAGAAATCATTTAGTCTCGGTGTTGCTTTTTTTGGCATTTTTTCTGCGTACACGCAGCGATCAATTTCGTAAATTCGGACCAATCGTTCAAGATTAGATCTATGGTATAATTAATGATAAGATCAAATATGATAGCGTTGTTTGTAACAAATGCAGAATACTCGACAACACTTGTGGTCAAACGGTATATTAAGTATGTGCGGATGTTTGTCACATCCAGAAAGTTTTGAGATATACGCAGTTTTCATTATGCCGATAAATTCAAACAGTGATTCTTTGTATCCGTCTGTCCATCTTGTTTTCTTGTATTCAACCTACAAGCCGCAATTTTTGATATATTTTGATGAAATTTGTTGTTGTATACTGAAG
Organism: Glossina morsitans morsitans; assembly: GCA_001077435.1. NCBI lineage: Eukaryota > Metazoa > Arthropoda > Insecta > Diptera > Glossinidae > Glossina > Glossina morsitans. The sequence continues at coordinate 740 of CCAG010004534.1, read as the reverse complement.
TGTTTTGATTCAAAAACAAACAGTAGTGAAAATGGCTCGGCCTCGAGCGCTATTTCGCCCAACTACCCATATTGCGTCTTATATTGAAAATTCGCTATATGAAAAATTGTAAAGTGATGCAGGATATTTAATGGCGAGCCGTGGTCCACTACAATGTTTTTACTTCTTTTTTAAGTGTCTATTGTGCACAGTCTATATACTGATTGTATAAATTCCATATCACATCAGCCGCCTATTACTCTTCCATTCATTCCAAGTGCATAGGACAAAATGAGATTGTAAGCTTTTTCATCGGGTTTAGATCTTCAGATCCTCAGCTCAATTGCATTTTCTTATGGGGGATGTTGCGTCTAAAATTTACGATAAGGCGAATGTAAAAATTTTACCTTACGTTGCATTTGTAAAGGAAATCGAATTCTTGATACCGCGCGTCAGCATAAAACATTTCTCTTAATGTTTTATTAAATATCCGAGCAGATGGAAAGTTCCTCGTACTTTAGAGATTTATTGTTTAATTTTAATTCATAGTCTTCTTTATCATTGTTCATATAGCAACATAGCAACACTCACAGTAGTAATGTTAGAATTTGTGCGCACAAAACTGATAGAAATGATTTTTGCAGACTTCTTTTACATCATTCAAAGAGATCTGTTATATAACGAAACAAAAGACAATCGGATGCATGCATGCATCAAAACCCTGCAGACTGCAGTTGTCTCAATTTTTGGCCGTAACATTG
>CCAG010004531.1:0-21507 GCA_001077435.1 Glossina morsitans morsitans | reverse complement strand
AACAACAACCACAACAACAACAACAACAACAACAACAACAACAACAACAACAACAACAACAAGAACAGCGATAACAACGACATCGACAACGACAACGAGGACAGCAACAGCAGGCCAAAATATTAACGAAGAATCACGAGAAGAGCATAAGGTTGAGGTACCATCACAGTCATCAACACTAGAACACATATACAGACATTTCCGACACCAGGCTGCCCTACGAAAAGCATATGGAGAACTGTTGCCAGCAACACCAGCACACGCTAATCCAGGACCAATAAATATATGGCTGAACAGTAAACAAATTAACGAGCAGCCCTATACTACTGCTATTGTTACTCCTATTACATGTGAATTAATTAAACAAATAAATGACGAAATAAATGATTTAAGTGAAAATGAAATAATATTTGATAACAAATTATCAAAGGCTTCTGCCATAGTGAATGAGAAAGAGGTGGACGCAAAAAATCTATCGTCCTTCAAATTGGCAAATGGAAATTGTAAAGAATCTTTAGAAATACATAATAATGTTTATAAAGAAGAAGACGCTCAACAATCAATAAATCAATTTAGTGAAAATATTAACAACAACTTAAACGTTAATCGATATAATGCCAAAGAAGCCATAAACAGAATTGATAAACACGATGAGAGTAGTGAATATTATTCGGTTAATGATTTAAATGCTATTGAATATGCAAATGTTACAGACAATAACAACAACAACAACAACAACAACAACAACAATAATAACAACAGCAACAGTAATACTAACAATAATAATAATAATAATAACGATAATGATAACAACAGTAATCAAGCGAACAACATAACAATAGTCGAAGACGAGCATAATAAGCGTAAAGAATTTGAAGCTAGTCAACGTTTAAAGCGTTTACAACAATTGTTCCGTTCACGAACTGTAACACAACAAGCGCCACAACAGCACCGAAAACTACAGCAAGAATCGCAATCGTATAAATTGGTTGATTATGACAATAACGATAAAACTAATGACGATAACAATGACGATAAACAAAATCATGAAAACGAATCCTTGAATTATCAAAACGTCCAACAAACAAAAGAAATTCCTAAGGACACTTCAGCAACTATTACTGCAACTAACATCAACATCAACATCAACACCAACACCAACACCAACACCAACACCAACACCAATAGCAATATTAATAGCAATAGCAATAGCAATATCACAATCATCACCACGACGAACACTACAACCAGCGCCACCACCACCACCACCACCACCAACACCACCACCACCATCACGACCCCGACTACCGCCATCACGAACACTACTGCAGCCATCATCATTCCAACTCAAACAGTTATTACTAATTTGAATAAATCTTTTGAGCCAGTGCAGGACGAAGAGGGTAAATTATTATTGTCGGTGAGTTTGCTTTCAACGTCAACGTCAACGAAGGCTAATAAACTTTGTGGAGACTATAAAACAACTTCAGAAAGGTCGTCATTAATTAAAGCAATTGAAAAATTTACACCGTACAAAACGGAATCGGATAAAATTGTACAAAACGAAAATAATGAAAATAACGTAAATTATAATAATAATAATAATAATAATAATAATAATAATAATAATAACAACAACAACACTAATAATAATAATAATAATAATAATAAAAATAATAATAGGTATCATCAAGAGTTGGAAAGAAATTCACCACAAGCTTTTGTCTCCGAAAAGGTACTGCGCCTGTCCCAACACGGTACCCAGCATTCATTTGCCAGCAAAAGTCAAACCATAAATCAACCCCTAACAACAACAAAAGTTGGCGAAAACGAAAAATCAGAATCATCAGATAAACATAGACCAATACATCAATTAGAAAATACATTAAGCCAAGTAAATACAATTAGGTTTCCTTTACCTCTAACTAATAATAAAAATTTTCAAGATTTTACAAATCCAATAAACTTACCCGCCCTCATACCAGAGACCTTAACGCAATATTCAACAACTCAGCGCAATTCGAATTTAACAGAGATTAACGATAATAGAAAACAAGCAATTGTATCGCCATCACCGCAGCTAACGGTCGTAACTGACGACGACGACGGCGACGGCAATTCATTTCAACGCAGTGCATTTGTGTCTACGAAGCCGGAACATTCGATACAACAGATTATTTCAAAAATTAAACGATCGCCTCCGTCACTGATTAACGATAGCGATAGCTTATCGGTATTTGATCCACAACAGTTCAGTGATTTATTACTAAGGCAACAGCAACAGCAACAGCAACAGCAACGGCAACAGCAACAGCAACAGCAACAGCAACAACAACAACAAGAGCAACAGCAACAATTAATTTTTAACAATAAATGGGAAACGTCACCAGCGTATAGACCGAATATTACAAGTCTTGCTGTATTACATTGTTATGACGAATTATTATTCGATTCAAATTATAACGTTAACGTTAAAAATAACAATAACAATAAAAACGATAACAGTAACATTAGTAATAACATTGTAAATGATGATCTAGAATCGCTTACTTCAACTGAATGCGATTGCATTGAATGTCAAATTGAAAGTCGTGACACCGACAATCAGCAAAGCGTAAATACGGAATTGTGTCTACCAACAACTGTAGATCATCATTATCATCATCATATTGTTGCGCGAACTAAACAATTAAACAATTGTTACAATATGCGTGAAGTTAACGGTCAATTGCGGGGTTTACTTAAAAAACCAAATCGTCCACCTCAGGCACGTAAAAATCGTGTTGTGTTCGATGAGACACGCAATGAATTTTTCGAAGCCGATTATATTATATTAATACGTGAGGATTGTGCCTACGATGAAGAAGACGAGGAGCCATGCACGTGCGGCGAACATGAATTGGTCCGTTTATGTTGTGAAGAGGGATGTCAGTGCAATTATGTAATGCCACCGTCATCAACCGATGACAATCGTACACCACAGGTAATTAAAATTCCAACGAATGCCTCGAAACTATCTATCTCTCTCTCTCTCTCTCTCTCTCTCTCTCTCAATAGAGAATTCAATTTTATAAAGCAATGAATTACGAGATCAATTTAACTGATAACCAACTGTTTCTCAATTCAATTCGCTTTAAAATCCTTAAAGACATCATATTATCTTTTTTTTTTTTTTTTTATTACAATTACATTATAAAATGATTGTCTCGGTAGAAAATTTATCTCACCGATCTTGTTTTTGCGGCTCCCGTATATTCGCGCATATTGAAATTTGTAATCTCTCTTTAGTCTATCTTTTAATAGAAGGGGTTCTTACAGTCATAGTAAGTGAGATAAAAAGATAAAATTTGATCATATTTTTGTTTTATCCTTTTAACCGATAAGTATAAAAATGGAAGGGCACACAAACTATGATAAATATTATTTTTGGAATTTGGCATAAAATAGTTTGTGTAAGATATAAGACCCCATTAATTAAGAGCTGAATTGATTTTATTTGCTTTTTGAATTTATCTAAAGATCCGTTCCAAGATGAATATATAGCTTGTTTCGTTTGTTTTACCTTGGAATCTCAAGAGCCACTTTAAATCTTATAAAGCTTTCTAGTCGATTTCCTCTATTAATACTCTAGATGAAAAAATTTCCTAAAATTTAGTTGCATTCTCTCTCTCTCGCTCTCTCTCTCTCTCTCTCCGTCGCTTATTATTATTTATTACATTTCAATAAAAGCACCGTAAACGAATGTTCTCTGGGTTATTATCCAGAAATATCAATTGTGTCTTTCCGTCCCGATTCAATCCACATTAGTGGTCTGTGGTAACAGTGTCGCGTGCGCTTTGCTATCGATGGCAGTGGTTCGTTTGATCTGATCCATGATTCTTCTCATTGAGGATTATCGGAACGTACCTATTGTATTCAGCCCGACCGAAAACAGCATTTTCCATCGATTTTTATGCCCATCACCGAAGGAAAAGGGGTAGACTAAGTTTGTCGACACATTTGCAACGCCCACAAGGAAGCTTCAGAGAACCAGGAAAGTCTATATATTCTTGATCAGCATCAAGTGAAGCTTGTTGCACGCAAGTTGGTATTTAAAATGGGCCAAATCGGTGAAAGGACACGCCTATATTATCACGTCAAGTGAGGACACCTTTTGTTTTTCAAACTCTGTTTCCGAAACTACAGCAGATAAGTCTATAAAGCTGGGCGATGCTGTAGGACCTCTGTAAAAATGCAAATAATCGGCCACACCTACTCAATTTTATAATATGACATAAGTTCATTTCTTTGAAAAGCTTTCTAACGCTTAGAAGAAAGTTACAAAAATCTAAAAACATAAAGTATATAAATAAATTCTTGGTCAGTTTCAAATTTGGAATGCATGTTAGGAAGTCCGTCTATCCAACTGCGTAGTAAGCATTCTCGTGCTCCCCAAATTTGCAAAAGATTATGAAAGTGCTCCAAACTTTTCAACGGACGCCTACAACTTAGGCCCACAGACCTATGAGATAAAAACTTTTTATTTTGAAAATAGAAAAACCACTTCCTAGTATAGAGCATGAAAATTTGATTCTTTTGCTTTTTCTTATCTTTTTGAGGACAACGGTGGTGGGTATAAAAGATTCGGTCACGACGGAATATCTTATATTCTTAGTTGTTTTCTTTAATATGACTAATCATTCAGGTGATGTTTCCTATTCGTGTAACGCGATGACACCCAGAGAGAAATGAGTGAAGAGAAAGAAATAGGAAAGCCAAGCCTGGTGGTTGCGTGCACATCCGGCTTCATCGACTAAGCACTCACTAGAATTATAACCAAAGTAAACTCTATCACATTGACATTTGTGCTCGCCAACGTTCACGACATACACTTTCGCAAGATCATCTACTATATAGTGCGATGTCGAACTTAAAGATCATATTTTTAAGAAGGATTAGTTACAATACTAAGTAAAATGATATGATATTTGTTTACTCGCTCTCTCTTTCTCTCTCTTGAAAATGGCGCCATATTTAATTATGTGTCAAGTGCATGTAAATGGTTAGGCTGAGTGTCTTTATTGATGTTCAAATTTTGTTCAATTGTTCAATTCATAAATCAAAAATTACATAATCTAGACAGAGCCATATGTGTAGATTTTCTTCACAACTCATTGAGATGAATTTCAAAAGATACTTAAGCTGCACACGAAAGGCTTGTTGTACGGTCATCGTTAAATCAAGACTTATTCCCTAAATTATGCATATAATTGGAAGCATCGGAAGCATTTCTTTTAAAACCGTTAGAATTACGGAAAAAATTTGTATATAAAGATCATTTTGACTTTTCATATCACTCCAAGAGCCTTCCATTATGCTAAAATGCTAAATGCGAGAATAAGTTATCGATATAGTTTAAGAGTGCGGTCGCAATTTCGTAGAAAGAAATGCTAATGATTTCTTTATGCGCTTCCAACTTACTCACAAATCCTTCCCTTATCCGCAGTCTATTATTGAAATCTTTCTCATAATTTCATCATAACTACTACTAAAAACTCATACATATCGCGGGCTATTCAAGAATTACTCGCCTTCTCAGTTGGTGTGTTTATGTTCTTTTATTGCATAGAAAGTACATTTGAAATATCTATACGTAGCTTAAAGCAAAAAGAAAAAAAATATCGTGCACAAGCAAGTCTTGGGCAGTAAAAAATTCGGCTCCAGGCTAATATGATGTCGTTCGTCTTTTTGTCACGTGTTTTACATGAAAATTAAGAGATGGGTATCAAAAGACATTCGTTTTTAATTTCAGTTATGTAATTATAAACTAGGAAAAGCCTACTATTAGATACCCTACACGAGATCACCATATACGATTATTCACTCATTTTGGTAATAATACACATTATTTTCATACAAAGGCCTGCTTCTCATTCTCGTACGCGGTGGTATCCAAAAAATAGACCTACCAATCTGGCCCAAATTCGGTAAGGTTGATGATACCTATGTTAATTTGCTATTATGGACTACCTTTCACCATGAAATATTAAAAATTGTATCTTTTCAATATGTAAAGATTCAGTGCTCGTAGGAATGGGGATATGAGAACGGGTGCAAAAAATTGCACCTGTCGAACCAAATTTTTCATACCAATGTAGAATGCAGAGATACTATTATAGAGTGAGAAAATTTGAAAATTTGCAATTCTCTTCCACGCAACGACTTGTCAAAACCGAACGTTCTATGGGGAGAGGTTGAAAAAACGAATCCATCGAAATCATTTTCAATAGCGTTTGTTCTTGACCTCAAGCACGTTAGTGTACGAAATTTCATCAAAATATCTCAAAAATTGAGATTTGTTGAATTGCGGACGGACGGACAAGCTCAGAATCATTTTCTGAATCGATCGGTATAATAACAAGTGGGTGCATCTTAAGCCTTTCCGGGTGTTACATACATCCGCACGAACTTAATATACCCTCTACTACAATTGGTGTAGGGAACAAATAGTGACGGTAAGGTAGAGTATAAAATTCTTTAAAAATTCTTTGTGTCGGTATTAGTTTTTTTCATTAGCTTTGTCACCATGTTGTTATTTCAAATAAAAACTTACCAGAGAAGTGATATTCATAGCTTTAACAATAATAGTAAGAATAACAATAAAAATTTATATAATTAAGTTTTTTTTTTTTTTTTATACCCTATATCACTTGTTTGTGGTACGAGGATATATTAAGTTTGTCTAGATGTGTGCAATACCCACAATCACTTGAGATTTAGACTTAGATTTTATTATAGCGATCGATTTAGAATCACTTTTTAAATTGATCTTATCTGTCCGTCTGTCTAACTTGTTTTCTTGTGTCCAATTTTCGAGATATTTTGATGAAATTTGCTACAACCAAATGTTTTGATCTAAGAACGAATGCTATTGAAAATGATTCAGATCGGATCATATTTTCGACGACTTTTATATATGTAAGTCCTTATTTTAAATAATGGTTATAGGAAGGTTGGTGTAACGTATTTAATAGTGGGCCGTGGCCCGTTCAATTTTCATTGATGTGTAAGCGAGAATAGATTTATTGATACAATACAAAAATATGCGTTTTTTCGTACAAAATTTACTCCTTTGACTTATAAAAAAACGTGGAAATAGTGGAAATTTCATGAGCCATGGGGCATTAGGGACAAAAATATAATATTTGCCAAAAAACATAAAAGTTTTTCCTCGATTCAAAGATATTGTTTATAATATAAATCGGTTCATAAAGTGCTAGTTATACGATCTCATTCGGTTTAGTTTGTGTCATAAAATTATGTTTCATCTCATAGAACTTTTTAAGAGCGCTTTCGACGACTCATTGCAGCCCTCTTTTCTTAACTACATATCGAATTTACAATCTATCCAGAATGGTAATGTATAAATGTTATGTCAAGGTGAGGAGGGAATAACAAAGATCGCTATTTCTCGATAGGAATAATACGATATATACAGATCATCATATATGTAGATATGATATTTACTTCTTTTTTTTTTTTTTTTTTTTCTTATAATATAACAAATCAGTCTATTTGTGCAACACGGTGACGGTCAGTCAGTGAGAAGGGTGCAGTCAAGCGGGCATGTGCCCAATCGGTTAGTGTTATACTTTTACCGACTGAGCACTCACTATACCTACGATGAAAGAAAACTCTTCCGCTCTTGAGTTTTAAACAGGCGAACACTGACTTGATAAATAAATAGAAACTGAATTATAAATAAATTAATTTCCAAATGAAAGATTGACTATATGATGTCTTTTTCATTGACGAGATATTGCCAAGGAATTCACGTGATTGCTCAGTATGGCAGAATAGTTTGAAGAAAGGTATTGTATTTAGTTTTTGGGCTAACGAATCACGAAGGCGTGAGATAATAAGACGAAGTGTCTCTGATTGGTATTTTGAATTATTTCAATGTTACAGTTACCGGCTGTTCCCTATGATTGTATGCGATAGGTCCAAATAGGATGAAGAATACTCCTGTACAGAATATATTTAGCTTCTAGATGAACGCACTAGATTCTTGAACTAAGTAGTTAATATTCTCTTACAGTTACACCCTATTACACTCGTGATACAAGGGTATATTAAGTTTGTGTGCATGCATGCAACAATCAGCCAGACTTGAGATGGACCAACCGTTCACAAGAATCGATTCAGAATCATGTTCTAATTTGATTTAAGTCCGTCTGTCCGTCTGTCCGTCTGTTCGCCTGCGTCCCTTGAACGTCCGCCTTATTTTCTTATATTCAATCTACCATTCGCAGTTTTGGAGACATTTTGATGAAATATGATATGCAGATCTATTTTGGCACAAGGACGCGAACGCTGTAGGAAATGGTTTGAGTCTGAGCAGATTGCTCCTTGAAAAGTTGTTACATGAATAACCGTGTGGTGGTGTAGGATTAGGTTAATAATGGGCCCGCGTCTCTATCTAATCAATAATGTAAGTTCTAAGATCAGTTTAGTTCCCGCCCATCATATAAAATAAAAGAAATGAATGAATGAATGAATGAAGTAACAACTTCCCAAGATTTCCTGAAAGGTTGTTTTGTACTTTGTCTCAACTTGTATTTCGACTTGTATTCGGATGGGAGCAAAGTTATCTAAGGATGATATTGCAATTTATGAGACCTGGAAAATTCCGATAAAAGGCATGAATAATTCAACCGAGAGTCTTAAACTAACATACACATAACATAAATTACATATGGTCGAACACATCGTACATACATGCATACATGCATACATATACGTACACATTATTTCAATCTGGATGGAATGGGATCTGATTGTGTTTCAAAATTAAATCTCTTCTTACCAATTAGTATAATTATCTCTGTATTGCTACGCTTTTCCGTCTTAAAAAACGTTTCTTTTTACAATAACAACATGTATCGAATATTCGGTGTAAGCGGTGTTAATAAGGAGCTATGTTGATTCATTTCATTTTTCAAACATATATACGTTTTAATGTTTTAGTTACGTGGGTACTTCTAGTTGTTGTTGTTATTATTATTATGTTGTTATTATTTTCCCGTATCTGTCGGGTGCATGCCACACATGCTTATATATAAATGCATGTATTTGTTGAAGCAGATAAAACATCTAAAAGCTCTTATCCCTGAACCCAAATTCAACTTAAGCCTAAGCTGACATACAAAATAACACTAACTACAACAATAATAGTAGATAAAGAAAAAGTGTAAAAAAATACAAAAAAAAAAAAAAAAAAAGAAGAAAGTGTAAAACAAAAAAATACGAAGAGGGAAAAATAAAAACTAACACATAAACCTAATTTTACAAAAAAAGTTTCTTGATGAATCGTATACATATCCAAACACACACTTACAAGAGTGTATGCCTTAAGTGCAAATATGTGTACGCAAGCATTGTCAGCGGACAACCAGGATCTAATTAATCCACCAATATCCACTTTTTTGTAAAAAGTGCAGGATCATAATCATAAGACATTTGAAATTATAAAATTATAGAGCGTTCAGTTCAATTATATGAAAAATATCGTAGCGTTTTGTGTGATGAGATTCCTAAGATCATCAGAAAGTTTGATATTGCACGATTCTTCTCATATCGTCTTTAGATCCAGAAAAATACATGACAATAATCTTGTGAAGCGCTTTCATCTTGAGTCGACTAAACGCTATCCGTCCATTCATCTAAGCAACTCTCGTCTTGCGAATTATTATGTAGACGTGTAGCAGGTGGACATAAGTTATCAAATCTATCTCAATAGGTCTTCACAATGGGTATGGATCACCTGAAAACAGGCTCACAATTATCGTAAAGTAGAAGTTTTTTTTTTGTTCTCTACGATATGATCCATCACTTAGGGTATGCCCCCTGTTCATGTAATACAGCGACGATTGGAACGAAATGGGGGGAGGGAAAGTGATAGGGAAGCAGCAGTAGCCTTGTTGTTAAGTGTTATGCTCTCATTACTTTACCGCATTGAGATCCGAACTCGCCAACACAGACTCGATAGTCGCGATTCTTACCTGCTCAGCTACTTATGGAGATAAAGTGCAACTATCCCCAAAAAGAAACAAAAAAAAGAAAAAGAAGAAAATTCGACAATTTCAAGGCATTCGCCTGAAAAATCTAGGACTTTGCAGCAAACAGTGATCCAAGCTATGACTGCAATAATTAGTGGACGTAATTATAAAGCATATGTTTGGTAAAGCATTGATCGCTTCTGAGGAAGATTGGTTGTAGTACATCTAAATTATTACCCAGGTCGAAAATTAAATTATTACCCATTTCAATAAATAATTTCCCAGACGACATTTTATACAATAACAATATCGCGCTTACTGTAGGGACTTTAACTCTTCTCAACTAAGTTCAATAAGGATCTGATTAGACTCTTAAAACGTAAAACTAGTTTGAAAAAAATTGAATATGAATTTTTCAAATTGTGCCTTTAATTGATAAGATGACGTAACCAATTTGGGGAACAGCGGTTTGCTTCTATATTGTCACTCTGGATTTATTAGTGGATCGATCTATTTTTCTTTGCCTGATATATGTGCAAAAAAAAAAGAGGAACAAGAACGGAATTGTCGTGCATTTGTGACTGTGGCTAATACCGCTACAGCAAGAGCAGTTCAGCAACTTGAACAGATCATGTGTGAAATTTGTAAAAATTCAAAAACGCAAAAGGTGGACATGATTATCAAAAATAATTCTTACAATCACTGGTGTGTAACATCGATTCCAGTTATTCAGAATTATATTATTTTACTACCTCTCCTTGTGTGTGTGTGTATATATATATATATATATATATTAATAAAATGTTATTGTTTGTATATTTTCATTTAAAAAGAGTCCCAAATATGCGCCACCAATTGAATTCGTTGATGAGGCGGCTTTAAGTCCACCTGATGGTTATAAAGATAACGGATTAAAAAATAGTTTAGATGGCGCTTTAAGTGGGCATATCTTTGGAGCACAGCATCTTCAGCAGTTACAGGTAATACAGCGTTTGCAGCAACAACGGGCTGCTATGCTTGCTGCCCGTAATATTGCACAAATTCCTCCTGCACCACCACCAGTTGGTCAAGTCCAACAATCACAACAGCAGCAGCAGCAGCAGCAACAGCAACAGCAACAGCAACAGCAGCAACAGCAGCAGCAACAACAACAACAACAACCGCAACATATATCATCCTCAATCACAACATTAACAACTGCCCCCACCTCGCTTAATAGCAATCAACTTTCATCTTTACAACAACAACAACAGCATTCGCCTGATGATGATACACGAGGCGTGTGCACAGAATGTGCAGAGTGTGCAGAATGTGCGGCCAAGCAATTGCAGCAGGATACAGGTAAAATCTCAGCTTTCTAATCTACGCAATATGAATAGTTAGCCTTAAACGAAGTGCTATGACAGGTTGTTGGTTACAGTTGCACTGATATCATATCATGTCATAGACCAGAGCATAAGCAGTAATTTACTCTGAACTATAATAACATAACATAACAGTGAACTAACTAATCATTCTCCCCATTCACTAATTCCTCTCCAAGTACATAGTTATATTTAGCTATAAATGTTTATGTATCTATCCTATGACTTATTACAAACAAATTTCTTGATGGCTATGCTGTTCATATATGTAAGAGAAGTCTTGCAGACAATCCTCTCGCTAATAGATAGATAGGGTTCGTGAATGCCGCGTATCTGTTCTTTGCGTTCTACCTTAAAGCGCTCGAAATTCAATTATACTGAACGCGGCAATGCAATTAGTTTAGTTGGGCAGATTTTAATGACATTTGATTTTGTGTTAAATCAATTCGCACAAATTATATTTACATCAGTATGTCGCCCTCACTTAAGGCATTTCGCGGCGGGCTAATAATTAAATTCGATGCGATATCACCATTAGTAAAAATAATTTCAATTATTTTTTCAATTTATCTGAAGATAATTTAAAAATTGAATTAATTTCTATTAGATTATGGTTTTAGGTTTCAGGTTCAGCGGTTTAGTTAAAACGAATGAATGAATGAATATAAATGGTTACGGACTTTTTATTACAATTTCACACTAAAAGCAATCGGGGCTTAAAACAGTTGATATCCGGCCATAAAATTATCTAGGAGTTATATAGGAGTATATTAACTCTTGACTTGTCTCTAGTTTCATTGTCGTAACTGCTCCACTAATATTTTGCAAGGTCTTTCAATTCTCACATTCTTTTCAAACCTCACTTTCGGTTACAACAACGTTATGTTATCTCACTTGAACGTGACTAGAAATTATTGCAATTCCCGGTAAGCGATTATCGTTCTTTGAAAAGTTTAGGTCAATTCCAAGTTCTTTTGCAAACTTTTAGGCGATATCTTTATTTTCGCTAACGGGCGTTTGTTTACTACAAATACTACAAAGTTACGCCAGCAGACAGATGGACAGACGAACAGGTGGACATGTTTAGGTCCATTCAAGGTTTGGAACTGACCAAGAATTTGTATACTTTATGGGTTTTTCGAAGCTTGTTTCTGCGTCTTATAAAGGTATTGAAAAAGTAATAAATTTTTCATACATTATAATACTGGATAGGCGTGGCCAATTTTTTCCATTTTGGCGCACAAATGCTACAGAACATGCGTTCAAATTTTTGAACACTTATTAGATATAGTTTATGAGTAATCAGCAAAAATCCAGTTTCTTATTCCCTTCGAAAAACAGAGGTGCTCTCCGTTCACGTAGTACTGTGGGCGCGTCTTTAGACCGATTTGGCCCATTCTCATTAACAACTTGCGTGCAAGAACATCCAACATTTTTGTCAAACTTGAAGTCAATAGCTTTACTTTTACGGCCAAGAGAATGTTTACAACAGACATTGCATAGATGGACAGACGGTCAGATTTACAGACGGACATGCTTAAATCGATTTAGAACTTGATGCTAATCGAGAATATGAATACTTTGTGGGGTCTCTGATGCCACGCCCACAAGGCGTTGCAAACGTTTTGACAAAATGAATATATCTCGCTCCCTTTGATGATCGGTATAAAAAGAAAGACAAATTTGTCGCTTATTGTTGTTAACACTTAATTATTAGAAACATTTATCGTTATTGTTTATTGTCTACAATGAGTTCAGATTTGTATGTAGAGAAACAGGACACACAAAATTGCTTTTCCATCTGATCAGTTTGATGCAATTTTCGTATCTTATGAGCAACACTACTGTAGTCTGATATGAATATGCATCAAATATCTGGTCATTTTCCCATCAAATGCTACAAGGAGTTCAAGTTTTAATCTTCGTTTTGTGCGTAATCTTGAGTGTATTTATGAAATTTAATTCCCTGCTCCTATTGTTGTCTATTGTTGACTTGGTTGACAGTACGAATGACTTCTTCATTGTCTTTTTTTTTTTTATACCCGTCACTGAAGGACGAGAGGTATATTCATTTTGTCAAAATGTTTGCAACATCCTGAAAGAAGCATCAGAGAACCCACAATGTATATATATTCTTGATCACTATCAAATTCGAAATTGATTTAAACATCTCCGTCTGTCCGTCTTATCGTCTGTGTAATGTCTGTTGTAAATATTCACCTTGCTATAAAAATAAAGCAATCGCCTTCAAATTTGGCAGAAACATTGAAATTTCTCTCTCGTACGCATGTTGGTATCGAAAATGCGCCAAATGGTTCCACGGACACTCGCACAGCACCACGTAAACGGAGAACATCTCTGTTTTTCAAAGGGAATGAAAAATTGGTTTTTCACTCATTACTCATAAACTACAGCAGATAAATCTACAAAAAATTCACCGTATATTCTATGAGCGATACTCTAGTGCCTGTACAAAAGTGAAAAAAAATTAACCACGCCTACTCAATATTAGGGGATATCAAAATTTAATGTTTTTTTCAATACCTTTATAAGGCCCAGAAACAAGCCTCAAAAACCCCATGAAGTATATAAATTATTGGGAAATTTAAAATTTTGCATGCACCTAAACATGTCCGTTGGTTCGCGTGTCCATCTGTCAATCTGCCGAATTTTGTGGTATATGTCGACAAACTTGTCTACAAATTTGTAAAAGAATTTGTAAGTGATTTAAACTTTTCAAAGGGTACGCTTGCAACGCCCATACGCCCATGCGATGAAAACTTTAATTTTAAAAATAGAAAAAATCAGCTGCATCCACTACATATTGTATGTATAAACTATGAAAACTTAATTGTTTTACTCATTTTGTCTTTGTTCGGATAACGGTGATGGGTGTAAAGGATTCGATCACGACCGATTATAATTTTCTTTGTTGTGTTTTGTGCAATCTAATTTAATGTTCATCGTTCATGACTCTCGTTCTTCTTCCTCCTTCTCTTCTTCTTCTTCTTCTTTTTTTTTTTTTTTTTTTTTTGTTATCCTATTAACCTCAATCAATATAGGAGAGCGAAGGAATTATTCAATCCATTTTGTGTTTTTTGTGACAGCTTTGATAACATTTGTAAAGAAAATTTGTTGAGTGGAATAATAACTCTTGTTCCTTAAATCGGAATCACTGATGTCATGACGGTTGCCAAGTAAATGTCATATTTGCGGAATCTATTTTCAGTTTCGATGTGAGCTTTTGTATGCGTTGGTTGACAGTGTGCGCCTATTCTAGACATACACATGACTTTTGCTTTGTTTTCTTTTTTCTCATTCCTTAGTTTCACTTTCCTTTTGCTAAGTTTTTGTTAAAAAAAATATTTAAACTCAGCTGATATTTTGAATTGTGATGTTTTCGTATCACTGCCAGGAGTAGGTGCATTTTAAGCCACGAATCAAGTAGGATATAGGAGGAGATATAGGAGTAGGGGAGTTCTCTTTTTTTGTTTTTTTTTTTTCTTCTCTACTCTGCTCTACACCAACTGTACTTTAACTTTTCTTTTTCAATTGAATTTGGTCTGGTCTGCTTGGAGAATTGAAGATTGCTTGCCAACTTTAACTGGAGATATAGGAAATTTAAAATGAACACTTCATCACCTTCATCATCAACCTTTGGTGGTTACTTTAAAATGTATGTCTTTCATATAGAAATGTAGTATGGGTTTTTATCGAAATCTGAAAGCAAACACAATCGAAAGGCATTTTGCACTCTACTCAAATGAAAAAACTGAAAAAAAATTAATTAAGTAAGAAAATTATATTCGATCGTAACCGTATCTTCTTTATACTCATCACCGTTATCCTAAGAAAGACTAAGAAAAAAAGGAAACAACTAAATTTTCAATGTAATATTGGATGTGTGCGGTTGATTATTTCTATTTTCAGAATCAAAGTGGCAATTGATATGGTGTAACTGTGGTTGTATCTCTGTAATAAGCAAAAACGTGGACGGCAAAAGTATTCATAGTTTTATTGTCGCATAGACATGTGGGCGTTGTAAGCGTATCCTCTAACCGATGTGGGACATTTTAAAATTCTTTTGCAAATTTATGATACTGCACGGTTGGGTGCACAGGCAAATGGACACATAAACAGACGGATATGCTTGGATGCATTCCAAATTTGACATTCGAACAGAATTTTTATACTTTACCGAGTGTTTTGAAGTTTGCTCTTGCGTGTTATAAACGTATGGAAACGAACTTAAATTTTGATACGCTTTATTACTGGGTAGGCATGGTCAATTTTTCATATATATTTTTCATATATATATCTGTTGTAGTTTACGTGTAACGAGCAACAAACCAATTTTTTATTCCTTTATAAAAAGTACTCATATACACATGGAGTCTCTGAGTCTGCATTCACTCCAACAGCCCAGCGTCCTTAAAGGCTCTGAAAGGGGAAAACGTAACAAGTGGGCTGTGTTAGAACGCCTATAAACCTTGTCATCGTGCCGGGCGAACACTAAGATGTGCATTTGATATGATTATCTGACCATTCGAGCGTTGAAGGCAATGAAAGAGCTACATGTTTACCTACCAGGGGAGGCCGAGGGACCATGATAGGTCCGAAAGCATTCTCTAGCGTACGAAGAAACCATGCTAATAGGCTGGTATCCCAATGGGCGCACAAAAGATCGGCAGGACAATGGTTTACGAAAAGATTTAAAAAATTTTGTGGTAAAACGTTAAAGTTACTGAAATTGCGAAAGATCGATCTGCCTTCGGTCGCTGAACTCCTTCAGGTACAACCTAAAACAAAAACGGGTATCTCTGATACTAATTTATACAAGGTCTCCCAAGGGACGGGTGGATGAAATGTTCTATCATGTACTATGTGAATAGGATGCCATCTACAGAATCAGACACGGGATGTTTGTTGAACACATCGTAACGCCTGACACAGTATGGTGCTCCGAATCAAAAAAGATAGGGGGATTGATAAAACTCCTAAAGCTGCTGGTCTACCGGCATAGGCGAATACAGTAGATCGTTCAGATCGCGCTACGCCTTGCGCATATACCAATAACAATAGTAATAACTATTAAGCCTTCAACTTGTTAAAATTTATATAATAATTTTATGGCTCCAGTTTATACTCGTACAGACTTTATTTTGCTAGACTACCTCGTATAGGTAAACTACCGTCTCTCGCGAGTATATTGCGAAGCATTTCCACTGAAGCGCAACCTTTATAAAGTCAAAAAATAAAAATAAATAGAATTTTATAAATAAATTCCAGCCGAACCCAAAAGTGTGACGATGTAAATACGACGCACATAACGCATATATAAATATATATATATATATATATATATATATATATATATGTATATTATAGAAGAAAGTAAAATAAAAGGGTGAGTGAGAGAGTGAAAAAGATAGAAAGATAGAAAGAGATTGTCGCAATTGCTTATCAATCATTCAACCCTGGCAAGATGTCAAAATTGTAACTCGGTTAAGGCAACTTATAATAGCGGGTCGGGTGTAGCATGCAATAAGCTAGCTTCCAGAATACCTCAAGCGTAACAAATCTTGTTATATATGTATATAGATAGAAGCACATCAACAGTTAGTTTCATTCATTGATTAATTTAACTGATTGTGTGTACAGCTGCATGTACTCCTAAGCATTATTTGTAGTGTTTGTTGTTTTATGTAGATTTAGTTTTATTGTAATAGAATAATATTTTGGTTTTTAGAATGTTCTTCACCCCAATGCCAAGAGGACCTGACAACAACACCATTAAGTGTACCCGCGGTTGCTTTGCTACCCATACACACCAGTTCGCCAGAGCGACGCATTACCCAAAAAGAAATAATAGCAGGTGAAGAACGTCCCCGTTACGTATTGCAGGCTCAATATAAACCATCACCAAGTATGTATATACGTTTGTATGTTATTTAATATTTTTGTTTGATTTAAACGATTGGCTTTAATTATTATCCTAAAACTTGGCCTAATTTTACAAATTTATTTTTTGCTATCAATATATGTTAATTAAAAAAGAACATCGCATACTCCTCAAACTCATTTCAAATAATTAAGCACGCTTTGTCAAACTTAATTCATTCTATAATAATAATAAATGAATGAACGAATTCATACCATATGTACGCCTATTAAAGACAAATCATTTTTATAGCTTATAAGGCTTATAAGGCTTATAAGGCTTACACTTAACGTGAAGAAGTTTCCCTTGATTAGTATGTACATTGATCGACTTAAAGAAATAAATACTTACTTCAATTTTTTTATGAATTTATTTATTAATTTCCTTTTTCGTCAACGAAAGAATCATAAATTCAACGAAGGATTAAATTATCTTTGTACCCTACACCAATATTTATCGCATGTAAGATGTAGCAAACTTTTATTATACCGATGGATCTAAGTATATCTGTCTATCTGTCTGTCTGTCCTATCCGTCTAATGCCTATCTATGTAAGTCTATATTCAAACTTTAACTAGAGATTTTAGAAATAGTTTGATGAAAGGATCCAAGAGATCGCGCCATTATTACGACCACTTCCTATATAATGGCTTTTTCTTGAAATTCTTGTCGAGTAGTAATAGATCTGCTTATTAACTAAATGTGAAAACTTTGAATCAGATGGGCCAACGTTATTGAAACCCATCCTATTTACATGTTCCTAGAGAATGTAAGCCTTTATATGGTAAAAGGGTCTAATTTTTCATCTTTCATCTTTCAGTTAGCAGTTAGAAGTCCATAATAGTAGTTCGAAATATATTATATAACATCCTAACCAAATTCGGATTACGTAAATATATTTTTTGTACCCGACTCCTTGTAAGGGCGCAAATGAAACATAGGAATTTTCTACGACGAAAAGGTCTATTTTTTTAAAATGTTCTGATACGAAATTGATCCTTGATAGTAATATGACATGGAAATAAACTGTACCTTGAGCTAAGTACATTTATTTTTTGCACCTCATCACGTATGAGAATAAAGTTTTATGCTTAGTACTTTATGATGAAAATTTATAAATAATAATAAGGTCTTTGAAAAGAAGATTAATTTTTGCTAAATTTAATCCATGTCAGTTTAGGTCTTGGTCTCCCTTCGCTATTGGGATTGCTATAAACACAATACCTTTGGACGGAAATATATCATTTGATATATTGTCGCGAAAATAAATGAAGTGATATAGGGTACCTAAAAGTTGGCTTTGGTCAACTATAATTTTATTCCTTACTTGATATTAACATAGTATATAGATTTAGAAAAATTTAACTTTAATTCTCTACTTAATAAGAACTGGAAATTTAAAATTTTTATGCTCTTAAAAGAATGACATGCAATACTGAAGATGGAATCCTAAGTTTAAATGCATTAATATTAAAGAATAATTTTTCCAAAATTTTGCTTAACCAAGTGCAAGGAAAAGTTGCATTCATCTATGACAGAATCATCAATATACGCCAACTTCCGTAGAAAAAAAGAAAGAGAAGTAATAGGCGTCGCTGGTTATTTTCAATTTTCGATAGAAAATGTATTCTATAACCAATTTAGGTAAAACTTTTAATACCAACACGCCCTCTAAGAACTTTGAGTGTTTGTGGGAAATTTCAAAACCGATATCTTAATTTTTGCGACCGCAAGAATATCTGCTATAGAAGTTACATAGCTAGACAGACGGACAGCACAAAATATGGACATGCCTAGACAAATTCCCAATTTAACACAAATTAAGAATTCATCTACTTTGCAAACTCTCTAAAGCTTGCTTCTGCATGTTAAACATGTTTCGACAAAATCAGTATATATCCCCACACATCGGTGCAGGATATTAAAGGAAAAAAAATAGAAATAAAATCATTTATTAATAATTAGGTTCTTAGGTATGAGAGCAAAAGTCTTGTTTTTTGAAATATTTTAAGCACATACACTGGGGGTGTGGCCGCTTGTGCCAAACGATCCCCGTTCACCGCACCAGTACAGATCACCATCTCGAGCCTAGAACAGTCAATCAAAAATTTCTTAAAATATGACTCAAGATCTAGTGAGCTTCTAGTAAGCTTTTTATCGAAGAATTATTTTGAAAAATATGACATTTTTAACCGAAAATCGGTCCTAGAATCGATTAATTTTTATTTATCAAAAAAATCTTATCATACTCGGTAGAGAATGACACTTTAAGGCAGCAAAATTTCAAAGTAACCCGAATTGAAAAATTTAAGGAGTCAGGGATAGCTTATGCTTTATTTTCATCTGCGATGACCGCATCATACAATTGCTTTAATGACTTCGAACGAGAGGTGCGTGTAGAAGTCCTTTCATCACAAATTAATCCTCACACTTGTCAAGTTATTCCATTGAATGAAACAACCTGTTACTTTGCTGACTACGAACAGAGTGACTTTGGCTTTGGTGTAAATTATTTGTTTGCATTATTTTAGAAAGTTTTTGAATTTTCTTCTTGTTTCCATTACCAGCCACTCAAGGGATTTGCTTTGTATATCCGGGCACGGTAGTGATAAGAAAGGATTATAGGAAGAAAGCGATGGAGAAAGGGAGCAGTGTTTGTGAACGCTCGATTTGAAAGTGAAGACATCTGGTTCGATAGAAAAGATCACCGTTGATAGGTTGTTCCAAAGGCGGGCAATACGTTTAAAGCATTTCGCGTCTTCTTAACGTTTACAAACACATTTTTTGGTATGATCTGCATGATCATTTTCCAACTAAGAAAGCTATGAATGTGATCTGCAATATATACGCATATATATTCAAATATATACGCATAACAAATTATTCTATCCCAAGCCAGCAACAGATGTATATTGTATTAGCTTTCTGTCGCAAAAATACAAATCACAAATAAATGCAAATATTCTTAGCCGAAACTGACTTAAGATCCTTTATCTTTTGCAGATAAACATTTAAGTGGTATGGTGAGGGCACCAGATCTGGGATTTAGGGGGAAATACTGAAAACGCCGTATCCAAGATCGGAGTTGATGCTGTCAATATCGGTATCGATAGGTCGATCAATTTTTATAAAAAAGTTGTCCCTCTATCTTGAAATTTGCTAAAAGCAACGCTTCTTCCATAGTAGACAATACAGACGGAAGTCTATTGGGGCTTACCTTAGCAATGATAGCAGTGACGCCTTTTGCAGTTCCAGGAAATGCACAATTAAGCCTATCGGTGGCTTAATTAAAATCTTGGAGTACGTTATGAAACTTCCTTGCATTTTGAAACGGCTGTCGTAGGCCGGTCTTATTTGAGAATTCGCTCAAAAATGGCTTAAGTGTATTAGGGATTAGCAAAAAGAGATCAGAGAGAGCGAGAGAGAGAGAGAGAGAGAGAGAGATTGGCCGTTAAGTATAATATTGAAATTTGCACAACAAAAGCGACGCAATCACATTCAAAATTCAATGTTGCGCTTCATAATCTATGTTTATCATATGCATATATATATATATATAATTTCTTCACTGATTGATGCCTTGATGGAGGTAAAAGGCGAATATATAATACAATCTTACGAAACGATTTTTTCCTGCCTTTCGTGCGGAATATCTTATATCTCAATATAATAGAAATCAATAAATAGGTGATAGTGGCACTAAACACATTCCACTTTCATTAAAAGAATATAATTTACCGTTTTCTTAAGCTATTTAATGGTGTTTCTACGTTTGTTTGAATTGAACAAAAGAAATTTCATAACAAAAAAGAAATATTAACGATAAATATGCAAAAATTTGTTGTTTTACTAATCAATCCATCCTTACCTATAACTTGTAGTGTGCTGTAGTGTACATACTGTAATTGAACCAAAAACATGCTTTACCAGCAAAACATATTGGCTGTGTTAAGATGCTCATGCAAGCGCAATTATAGCATTCATATGCATATTTATTGAATCATAAGTCAAGCATGTACCCATCTGCAATAGATACCATGCATCATGCACCCCACGCTCTGCTCATCTAATTGATAATGAAATAATACGTACTGTCATTATAAGTACTTTCCACTTGCACTCATAATGTTTAATATAAAGAAGAAAAGAAAGTTAAAAAAAAAAT
>CCAG010004530.1:27500-52835 GCA_001077435.1 Glossina morsitans morsitans | reverse complement strand
TATATATATATATATATATATTTTATGTATATATTTTTATATATATATTTATATATATATATATATATATATATATATACATATTGTGCAATGGTTTGATATTCAGTTCAGTTTAACTTTCCTATGTGTTGTCATGACTTTCTATTGCTGCTGTTGGTGCTGCTCCCCTTGTCTAATTGTGATAATATGTGGTCGGGGTGTTATTTTAAACTCATCTTGTGTATTTGCTGCTAATACAACCACAAATAACGACAACCACATATATAAAAATCTATCAACATAACAATCCCTATGAACGTCACCACCACTACGTTACTGCAACTAATAACAACAACAACAATAATAAATGTTTCATTTTGCTACTTATATGTATACATTGAACAACGTACGTGATATTGTTGTTGCTGGCGTATTTGTGTCACAAACCAAACAATAAATTAACGAGTAAATCTAATATGTTTTTTTTTCTTTGTTCGTTCTCTTCATCATTTGTAATCAATCACTTATTTATTGTATTTGTAATTGCGCTTTCTTTGACTGTCGACTGACAATGCTCCTCTTCAAAATACGCAATGTTGCATTTCATATGTATATATATATATATATATATGCATGTATGTATGTATATATGTATACACATAAACATGCACTATTGACCTCTTACCACTGGTACTACTACTACTACTACTACTACTACTATTACTATTACTATTGCTACTAAAATTACTTCAATTACTAATACAATCGCCGCTGTTATATAAACTAATGCCACTTATCCGTACAATGTTGTTATGTACATATGCGTGATATGATTAATATCTAAATCTAAATAATCATGAAACGCCGTATGGCGTGAATTTGTA
This sequence comes from Glossina morsitans morsitans, assembly GCA_001077435.1. NCBI lineage: Eukaryota > Metazoa > Arthropoda > Insecta > Diptera > Glossinidae > Glossina > Glossina morsitans. The sequence continues at coordinate 51,972 of CCAG010004530.1, read as the reverse complement.
TGTGTTTGTATGTGTTTATGCCTGTCCTGTATAGCAAAAGTAGCCAAAGATAGAAAGGATAAGTTTATAACTGTACAAAAAGCCAATCAAAGATATGTTGTTGAAACTATAACAATGACTACTACCACAGTAACAGAACGACGTATTGTACGCGAAGCCACCGAAGATGTCAATACCCCAGCAGTGACCTCACAAATGATAAAAGATTGCAATGAATTTGGGCCGCCAGCATTGCCAGCCAAACCCAGTACTGAAACAGAAAAACCTCCACCTATACCACCGAAGGAATCGTCACCGACTCAAATTAGTGGCATTCTAAAGGGTGGTAAACTTTGGAAACAAGATTCCATTTCTCAGGTAATTTATTTCGAAACATATCTTGCTTTGAATTCTTTTTCATTATTATTATTATTATTATTATTATTATTATTACTATTATTACGTCATCATTTTTATACGCATTCAATTACAGCATTCTGATGATCAAAATAATACTACGTCAGAAGATGAAACCGGTTCCAATTGTAATACTACCACCAAGAGATCTGTACGTTTTGTCACCGAAAACTTAACAAATAGTAACGATGAACTAGACGGTCATCAATCAACTCATACAGAGGATGATGTCGATAATCAAATAAACGAATTGATTCCAATTAAAAAGCATTCAACCCTATTTAATAACGCTTTACGACCCAACTCGGCTGTTCGCCAATTATTTCCTAGCGTAGCACAACCTCTCACTTCGGAAGTTTTACGAGCATTCGATGAATCGAAAAGATCTGGCTGTTTGGTGCCGAATTTACCAGGAATCGTTGGCAGTGGAGTTGGCGAATCGGATACCCTGAGACGTAACATGGAACGTAATATTTTACGCCGTTCGTTAATTAAGTAAATTTATGCCAAACCTCTTAAGTTGAGGAAATTTGCAAGCATTATATACTTTACATATTATTGCAGAAAGAAGGCTGTGAAGTCAGATATGTCTTTAGAGGAACGCATCAAGCAGCTCACCTGTGACATCGACGAGGATAATGATGAGGACACGACTGGAGAGAATGGCGACGAAGATAATAATAAAACGGAAGATAACGCCGAGCTATCACATCGTGATAGTCCAGCTGGTGAGGAAAATCCTCAGAAATTTACCAGTAATGGGATTGGCAGCAACAATAGCGATAAAAGCTTTTCACCAAACTCATCCGTATCTAGTTCATCAAGTGGCTCGTCAGCTTATAAAAAAATAACTGAAATTTTCAATCGTGAAAAAAAATCACATGAAAAAATCATGGAAATGGAAGAGAGTCCCATTGTAATTATACCTCAGGTAAATCTAGTCTTAGTCTTAGTCTGAATAATAAACGATCTACAAAATTCGAATAATAAAATTTTCTTCATCACAATGTGTAGGAATGTCGTTGTCCAGCCGCACCCGATTTGGGAATGGGTGTCCAAGTGCCTGTGGTTCATACGCAAATACATCGTACTCCTCCGCGTCAAAATGAATCCAAACGACAATTCCTTTCGACGTTATCCCCATTGACGGCCTGCGTGGCTGGCAACAAAGACGATTTATCGTCCTATTATACATTAGCTGCCGCACATCACAATCAAACAACTCAAAATGCAAACGCGGCAGAGTATAACATGGCCACCATGATGGGCGGAGAGCAAAACTCAAATGGGGGAGTGCAAAGTGCGGGTGATGAAGTTCGAAAAGTAGCACCCGATGTTATAGCTGGTACACCAGGTCAAGAACAGCAGGACGAATTAGTAGTCTTTGCTCAGCAAGAAGCTAATCGCACGGAAAAAATCAAAAAGCGCTACACCAATGAGCCAAATGTCACGATCAACAAAGAAAAAGACTCCGATGACGACGAGGCGAACGATTATGGATTCAATAAACGACCGTCAGTGCGGGGCATTAAACCTAAGTTCAGTTCGACAAATGAGATATTGCAGCAAATGCAAGAGCAGCTCAGTCAACAAATGCCTAACGTGACTCAGCCGCAATCTCAGCCTGTACTTACGCAAGCAATGAAAAGCTACACCTTACCGAAACAGACAAGTGCAAATGCCATGACCAAACAAATAACGCAACAACCCTCACCCCAAAATGCGCCCCATCCCATGGTCGTAACGTCTCAACAGCAACTGCCTCAGCAACAGCAAATATGCAACGTAGTTCCGACGCCACAAAACGCCATGCAACTCCCTCAGAATGCTACTATTGCCCAGCAGCAAACTGAACAGCGGACATGGAGTTTTTACGCAGAGACTGGGGGAGCTGAGCAGCAACGTCTTCCTATGGAAAGTGCTGCTGCCTCCGCTGCAACTATGCAGCAGACGTACTACCATACTCTTCCAGCTGGTGCTATGTTTCGTCATACAATGATTCAGCAGCAGCAAGCTCAAGATGAGCCATTAATCTATGGTCAAAATTGTCAGGCGGTCAATCCACCAATGGAACCCCAACCACATTACGGTCGATATGCGCGCAGTCCTACGCGAAGACCAGAGTCGCCACCACCGTTACGTAATTACCATCAAACGATGGTGTTGATACCGTATAACGCCGAAACCTATTCCCAGTTCGCGGCCACTAATATAGATCCGAAAGTAGCGCATATACAACGCCAAAACATTCTGGAATACCAACAGGTAGGAGAAAAGCAAGTATGTAGACCCTTTTTTTATTTCAAATTCTATCTTGATTTTGATTGGTCAGTTCAACTCAAATGCTTGCAACGGAAGTTTTCATTTCACTTACTTTTCAGTATCTTTCTTATTTAGTTTTATTGCATTTTATTAATGTTTAGTTGCATTGCGATATCAGTTTAACTCCCCGATCGATTCGTAATCGTTTCATATGGAAAATTGATTAAATTTTCTATGATTAAATTTCCTAACTCACGTTTAGGTCACCCAACAAACTATACGTGTACCCATTGGATATGCTCTTCCCGGCATGCAATTGCATGTGGTAGCGGGCCGGGGACACTCGGCTCATTATGCCGCGGCAGCCCATCATCATCAACATCAACGAATTATGACTCAGCGCTATCAATTCGCCCAAGAGGCAAGTATGGCCGGCTTTAGCGAGCGTGGAGTACCGGAAGGCGCTGCAGCTGTTTCTCATAGCGATTGCAATAATAGTGGGCTTATGTCACCCACTAATGCGCAACATATAACTATCCAACAGCAACAGCAACAGCAACAGCAGCAACAGCAACAGCAACAACAACAACAACAGCAACAATCAAATACACAACCCACATCACAACCAACAACAATTAATTGTCAAACCCAACAGCAACCTCAGGCGGTACAATCAAATGTACAGGCCTCCCAAGGTTCCATTTATTACGCTATGAATGTATGACCCACGGTCGATTAGCCCATGTCAACAGCGGTCATTGTTGAACGCCGGCAATGTCAACGCGTCGAAATGTCTTCGACATCAGTGCAATTAAGTACTCGGTAAAGTTAATACAAGAGAGACAACGCTTTAGACCATAGGAGTATAATGTGGAAAATTTGAACAATTGACCAAAATTGATAGACAACTACCATCTACTTAGCAACACAAACAAACTTTAGTAGCTCTGGCATATCAAAATTTGTCTATAGATGTTATTTGTTGTTTGGGTCTGCGAAATAAGACATAGCTCTAGGCATTGATTGATTAAATGCGCTTTTGTGTTCATTGCGATAATTTACTGATAGAAGTTATATCCGATTTACTATTGAGCGAATATAGTTTTACACTTGACTTTCAAAATTAAACCAAAGAACAAAAAAAAAAAAAAGAAAAACACAAAAAAGAAAAGAAAAGGAAAGAAAAGAAAAGAAAAAAAAGAAAAAGAAAAATTCCAGCAATAATTTGCTTATCACAGCGAAAAGAGAAACGCACAGATTAGTTCATGATGACAACGAATACATCAGATTCTTAATCACAAAACATATATATGAGGAGAGCAAAAAATTACTTTTCATTTTCATTAATAAAAAAATGCTCCAAAACCGTTTGAGATTCACCGACATTTCCTTTCCTTACCGAAAAGAACAAGCCGTTGAAATTCGTTATCAAAAATGATTTTATAAATTTTCAAAAATTATTTTATGAAGAATTGTGCAAACATTCGAAAAATCTATAAAAAAAAAAAAAGAAAGGTATTATGTGAAACGTTTAACTTGAGTATAATTTTTTACTTATTACTATTTATTGAATGTATTGCGGGGAAATGTTTTTCGCTATTCTATCTCGCGTATTTCAAAAAAAAACTTTAATTAAAAATTTTAAATATCCGTACACTTTGACATATGAATGAATGAATTTAAAATTATTTTCTTAGTATCGCGTATTATGTATTGTATTGTGTTATGGTTAAAAATATTTCAAATCATTTTGCAAAGTAATCCTTTGCCAGGTGAGATTCTAAAGTGTTTATATGTTTTATAGTTTTATAGTTCGAGCTACTCATAGGATGTAATCATTAAAATTTAATGAAAAAATTAATGAATGAATGAAAACAATGTCGTCAAATATCAGGAGATTATTATGTGATTTATTGATTTTCAACAGAGACTTACAAAAAGTACTTAAATCATAGGGGAAGAAATTGCACTTTGATTTGATCAGAGCCATCGTCTCCACGCAATCAAATTAGACGTCTTTCTATATAGCTGTTACACGGATATTGTTAGTCAGGCTTGACAGAGTCCCGTCAAACTTGGTCTGGAACAATGAATTCCTTATGGTCGCTATATATCAAAATATCGTTCTTATACTCGACAACAATTGTGGTGCAAGGGTATGTTAAGTTTGTACGGATGTATACAACACCACAGAAGGACTTGAGAAAAATCGATCTCTTATTACACCAATTATACCTTAGCTTGTCTGTGCGTATGTCTGTCTGCCTATCTTGTCCATCTTTAACCAACAGTTCGCAATTTTTGAAACATTTTGCTAAAATTTGGTACACCCACGGTTCTTGACCCAAGGAGCAGACTCTATGGAAAATGGTTCGGATCGGATCGCCTTTTCGACCGCTTGCTGTATAACTGTATTAAGTGAAGGGGCATAGGGTATCTAATAATAAGCCGTGGTCCACAATAATGTTGCTAATCGTTTCGAATATTTCTAATCGCACATACATCATTTTTTGTTTGCTTTTAAATTTATAGAAACCAAATTGGAAATGGTTTCAAGTGAGAAACTGAAGATGGCAGGCACTAGTGTTCAAAGTGAAATGTGAAAAAGGATTAGAAATTTTTTAATGCATTTATAGAAATTTTATTAATCTTGTGACATTTTTATGTCCGCTTTTTTTCCTCGTCTTGGTCATCCATGATCAATACATATACACGTACATGCATTGTAGATGCAAATAATGTTTTTATTTTCTACTTGATGTGTTCCTCGTATTGTGTAAACGAATAATGGTGTTCCGGAAGACGTACAAGAATTCTTCTAATATATCCTCCACAATAAATTTCCTAGGATTTCCATTATTTTTCATATTTTTATCAAATGTATTAGTATTAGTCTTCCGCTAGATAAGAAATTATATAGATATACATGTGAAGGCTATTTAAAGATTCGATTCAATTACTTTTCTTTACTCTTCGAGTATTTTCTATTAGTATTACAAGTGTTAAGAAATTGTCTGGTGCCAAAGATAAATGCATACATAAATACATACATACATGCATACCTACATACACGTTTGTATGTATGTTTAATTTTAGTTAAAATTATTATGATTATAGTTTTAAGAATTTGCAAACAACAAATGCATGTAAGGAAACTTCCAATAACGTATTAAGTAAGAAAAGTTTAATTACAATTGTTTTCTGAATTAGAAATTTTCTCATTATATCATATATATATATATATATATATGATATATATTAGAACCAAAAATAAAAAATAAATAAATAAAAATCTAAAAAAAACAAAAGTAAAAATAAAACAAATTAAGAGAAATTCCAATCTTAAGTTAAGAAGTATATAAGTATAGTAATATCTATACAAAACATACACTGAAACGCAGTTAAAATAAAAAGAAAATAGAAAAAAAAAAACAATGTAGATTTCTATAAAACCTACATACACATAAACATAGATAAAGAAGATGACTTTCATTTAAGTCTATACTTATTTAGTATCATATGCAAAACCTCTAAATTTGAAAAATCACATACATATATGTATTTCAATATACATATAATCATAGAATAAATCACGTTAGGAATTTAAATAAAAAAAAAAACAAAAAAACAAAAAACACTCTCTGGCATCAACTTTTGAATGTAATGCAGCACAAGGATTATACAATAAATTCTTAATAAAAAGTTTTAAAAAGAACAAAACAAAAAGAAAAAGTATATATATTTTTTAAATTATGTATAATATAAACACAATTCAGACATCTACACAAACACACATATTTGTAATATATAACACATAGGCGAAGACCATCATTTCTACACACATATATATATATATATATATATATATATATATATATATACATATAATTTTAGGGCTATATAGAGGAATGAATTAAAATGAAAAACTTTTTGAGTCATATATAGATGTGTAATACAACTGAAACCAACAACAATAACCAATGCATTCTAGATAATTAATTAATTGAATTTACTAATTAAGAATTATATGAAAAAATTTTTCTTTTAAAGCACCATTAAAAACGTAATGGACGCTTAAAGGAAAGAAAGAAAGCTATATTTGCCTTAGAGGCAATTTCCCTGGATACCCATCACCGAAAAAGGGCTTTCAAAATATCTTAGAACGTATCAACACGCCGATTGCAGTTAAATGCTTGAACGGCCTAATTTTAGATTGAAATCATTTATAAAAATTTAATTTATTGATGGATGGAAATGTATTAAAAATTCAATTTTGCTTTTGAAATCAATTCAGCATCTTAAATGTTGTGAATGTATCGTATATGGATTTTGTTGGTTTTCAAATTTGATATATATGTATATAGTGTATTCAAGGATATGTATGAACATTTTTAAACTTTTATTTCGATTTTTAATCTTTTTATTGAATCCCAATAATAGAGACGAAAAGTTATGTGGACAAAAGAGAGAAAAAAGGCGAAGGAACTCACGTACCCGAGCAAATAAACGGACCGACAGACAGATTACGGATAAATAGATATACAAGTAAATAATAGACAATAGATTGGATCGGCCAACGAACGAATCAGCACAAACAGACGGACAGACCAATTGTCGAGGGATGGAAAATTTGATAGGCAGACGGAAAAAAGCATGAGTGGATTAATAGATTAAAAATTTATTAATAAACAAAATTCTGTTTTAATCCCTATACCGGATAAAAAGAAAAAAAATACCGCGTAAAACTAGACTTAAGCGAATACGTCTAATGGAACCTATGCAAATTAATTCCGCGTTTTTCCAATAGCATGATCTATTTAGTGTACCGTCACATGCTCTGGTGGTGGGTAAATAATAAACAGAAAATAAAAATCATCTGCATTCATACTGTCTTTCTCTCTCGCTCATTCTGTTTGTATCATAAATAAAAAAGCAATGAATTCCAAAAGAAAACCAAAAGAAAAAAAAAAACAAAAATACAAAACAAAAAAACTGTTAATCCTTTCAATATAAATTTTGAGTATAAATGCACTCCCTTGCAGACAAAAACAAAAACAAAAACAAAACTAAAGCAAACTTTTTTTATATGTTTTTCTGTTTGTCACTCATAAACGCTCTCTTTCTTATATCACGTTTGCCAGTGAGAAAATTCTTTGATTAGAATTGTGTAAACAAACAGCCATACAATACATACATATATTCATGCGTACATACACATCACTCTCTTTCTATATCTAAGTCTCTCGCTCGCTCACACTCTTTCCCTTTTTTATCTATCTATGTGTCTATCTATCTCTTTCTTTCTCTTTCACTCTCTTTCTCTAGTGAATAGTTTACCTACATTACGATACTATATATAATTAAATCATATATAACTAGAGTCAAGCAAGCAAGCATATTGCAAGTTTTTATGTACTTGCACATGTGCGTATATAAATTCTAAGTAAACATTATAACATTTATTTATGATTTAAGCCGAAAGTAAAAATTACAATGAATTGAATTTAAAAAACGAAACAAAAGAGAATGGAATAATAATAATAAAAATAATAATAATATTATTATAATGATAATAATGTAAGTCTGCGCCTAATGCATGATGTAATCTGTAAGAAGAAAAGAGAAACACTTACAATTTACTAACAACCGTAGTAAAAATAGAACTAAATTTAAAGAAATAAAAATTATAATAATTACAATATTTAATATTTACGATATGTAATAATAATTTTCATTATAAATATATACAATAAAACCAAACAAACAAACATACATAAATACATATATACATACATCAATAGAAAATGGAAAAAGATTGTGCAGAGACGTATTGAGAAAAAATCCAAATATATGCATATATGAATTACTAAATATATATATATACATATATATATATGTATGTATGTATGTATGTATGTATGTATGTATATGTACTATGTATATGTATGTATACGTACTTCTATATACTATATGACTGAGTAAAGAACTCTTAAATATTTAAATAATTAAAGGAAAACCGTGACTTTTATTCATACAATAGTTTATATGTAAATATAAATATTAATTTAATAAAAGGCATTACAGGAATATTTTTTTTTTTTATCGTCTTTAATGATTCTCCTGAAATGTTGTTGATTTACGTATGAATGACTGAAGCAATTCAAGGTGATTCGTCGTTGAAGCAATGAAATATGATTGAATTTTTTTTTTTTAACGCATTTATTGACCTTGATGAACATTCTCTCATTAAATTTCCATTAATTACTTTTCATATTGCTGTGAAAAGAATGAAGATAGAAATAACTCTTGTGTGCTTCAAACATATATATATATATATATATAAGATAAGAGCAACTTTAGAATTACATTTTACAACTGATTTTATGATCTTAAGCTAGATATGAAATCGCAATTAACGAAACATACTCTTCGTATACGGAATAAAGCAACTTGATTGTCCGCCTATTCTTAACAACGAGTTAGATGAATATTTCTAAAGCTCTTCGTTTTAAATGAAAGACGACAGACAGTTCAAATATATCGCTGTTAATGCAAAGTCGTCATCAACGAAGAGGAAACTTATATTTGGCAAAGCTCTGCACATCGTCTGCACGAATATGTTCATCATGAATACAATAGGGATGCGCTAAAGTGAACTTTCAGATTTAATATCGTGAAATAATTTTCGGATTTATATGATATGAAATTGACGATGTGGGAAAAATTATGTCACACCGATATATTTTTCAATTTCAATTTATACACCATTTGTGATATAAGGATATATTAAGTTTGTGAGGATGTTTGCAATACCCAAATGGAAATTGACTCATCACCTTATAATACCGGTTGATTCAGAACCAAATTCTAAATCGATCTAAACTTGTCCGTCCGTCTGTCCGTATCCCGTCTTGCTTCCTTGTGTTCAATCTATGGGCCATAATTTCTGAGATATTTCCATGAAATTGATTACGATGACAGATCTTGACCCAAAAAGAAACGCCATTGAAAATTGTTCGATCACTTCCATATAAAGCCTTGTTTTGAAAAGTCGTTATATGAAGAAATGTAAAGTGTCGTGTAACACCATGCTGACGCCCCTCCGAGCATAGTATTTTTACTTCTTCTATAACTAAAAGGTTATAAAAGCGAAATACGTACATAGTTAGAGAGTTTAATTATTGTTTCTCATGTATGCGAGTATGTTCACCATTTAATTATAATCGGGTAATTAAGCGCATAAACTGATTACAATGCTTGTAAAAGAAGCCTATTACGAAAATCGAAGATCATTCTTATATATAGTATTCAAGACAATTAATCTTTGCTTACAGAGACTAATGCCACTGGTCACAACTCTCAGCACAGTGTACAAGGGATGACTTTACAATGACGAGTGAGGTCGTCACGTAGCGAATGACTATATTTTGGAAATCTTACTAGAGCGTAAATAAATCCCGATTTTTCCAGCAAATAGAAGTCGCATTTCCGTCTAGACGTTTACAGATTATGGAGAAGGCGAACTTCGGTACATTTTACTTAAGGATACTATTAATTGCCACCCACTACTGCCACCTTGAAATCTATCTATTGAAATCTAAATCGTGTGCTATTGCTGATTACCATTTCGATCGTCATTCCTAGTTACCAGAATTGCCCATATATATAATATGTTTGTAGGATGATAGTAAGATATATATACTTTTAGTTAACAACCATTATATATTAAGTATGATAAATATATATTTGAAATTTAGTATTTACGCCAGTTAATAATGGATAATCTCATCAACTCTTTCACTAACAGGATTTCCTGCGGAAAACATCCACCGTAGCCCACGATTTTTTAAGCTCATACAAATATGTTACATATATCTGCCGTTGGATTGTGGTAAGACATCATAGTATCACATATATACAAAAACGTGTTCAACAAGGAGAACTCAATATAGTGAAGATATCGTAGCAATAATTTCATGTTTCTTACAAACTGAACAAACATCAAACCGGCCGCTTCTCAAATACATTATTACCGCACATAAATTTTTTCATAAATATTTTCTAATAAAGCAAAAACCTTATAAATTATCAAAAAAAAAACTGAGTCTCATTAAAAAAAAAAAAAAAAAAAAACGTAAGACTATTAAATTCGGTCGGGAACGAATCTTTCATCTATATCCATCACTGTTTGCCTCCAAAAAAAGACAAAAGAAGTGAAAGAACAAAATTCTCATACTCTATAATATGGAGTGGGCGCAGCTGACTTATTCTATTTGCAAAATAAAAGTTTTTGTTGTAGAGGCATGTGGGCTTTGTAGGCGTGTCCTTTGAAAAGTTTAGGTCAATTTCCAATTCTTTTGCAAATTTGTAGGCGATATTTACCACAAATGCTAAAAAGTTGCGCAAACACACAGATGAACAAACAAAAAGGCGGACACGTTTAGGTCCATTCAAGACTTCTAACTGACCAAGAATTTGTATACTTTATTTGGATATTGAAGCTCGTTTCTGCGCGTTATAAAGATATTGAAAAAATAATAAATTTTGATACATTATAATATTGGGTAGGCGTGGTCAATTTGTTCCAATTTTGTGCACAAATTCTACCGTGTCGCCCATAGAATATGCGTTCAAATTTTTGCACATTTATTTGCTAGACGTTATGAGTAATGAGCAAAAGAAAAATTTTTTATTTCCTTTGAAAAACAGAGATGTTCCCGGTTTACGTGGTGCTGTGAACCGATTTGGCCCATTTTCATTACCAGCTTGCGTGCAAGAACATCCAATATTTCTGTTAAACTTGAAGTTGATAGCTTCATTTTTATGGTCAGGAGAATGTTGACAACAGACATTAGACAGACGGACAGACGGCCAGACGGACAAACGGACATGCTTAAATCGATTTGGAATTTGATGCTGACCATATACACATATACATAACATATGAGGTCTCTGATGCTTCCTTCTGGGCTTTTCAAGCGTTTCAACAAAATGATCACCCTTCGGTGATGGGTATACATACAATTGAAAATATTGGGCCATTTTGAGATACCTCTTATTTTCGATTACTGCAACGATATGTATTAAGGTAAAAAAAGAGTTTTTGCTTGGGTTATGTTACCATTGCCATGTACAAGTGTATCTCTGGATTGATGGAGTTTTTTTGATACGTTTTATAATAACACAAACCTTTGAATTTTTATTATACAAAAAATTATCGTAATAATTTTATGTGATATAAAATTGATCCCATCACTTTGCCTCCTTTTCGAATCAAGTGCGGCGATATACCTTACAGGAAGCTCTTTGAATTTAGTTTTGCTTTGTTTTTTTTGTAAGACTGCTCCACATCTATCACTAGTCGATGTCGGTAGCGTCTTCAGATAAGGTTAAAAGCTTCGTTTCTTCGCAATAATATTTTTAAAACATTTTATAAACATATCCTAAACTGTTGTATGACTGCGAAACTTAAACCCATTACTCTCTGGATTTGCTATTTATTTGTTCTTTATCTTCTTGCCTCTTGTCTACTTTTGCAATTAAATATTCGTTTTATGGTCAAAGACTTCATTCGATTTATATGAAATAAATTGGCTCTTGTTCTTTCTGGCTTTGTCTACTTCCGCATAGCTGTAATCTCGTCCAAATTATCGTATGGCCCGCTTTCATATCTCTATATGAGTTTTAAGGAAGATTTAAGCATTCACTAGCTACCTTTTACGATCGAAACATTTTATCCGCATCTGCTCTTTAGTTACGTACTTACAAATTTTTCTTCAATTTATATTTTAAAACTTCCACCGCATTCATAGACTACTGGCAGTGTACTTTTATACTTCTAACCCGATCCGAGCCTGATTGAAAAATTTCTACCGCCTTTCTATTCTACTGCTTGCTTTTTGATTTATGTCTAATTCATGTACAAGACATTTAGTTTCTTCTATCTGTCTCTTATTATATGTTTATTGTTTATTGAAAATGATCATTCTCGCTACCCCGTTTTATTGTCCACTTTAATTTTACCAAAAAAAAAAAAAAAAAAAAAAACAATTACACATCAATCAAGTCTACTGTCGCATCAACTTCTAAATCGTATAAGTCGTAAAATCATGTAGAAAATCAAGTAAATCCGAAATTTTTTTTAAAAATTCTTCGTACAAATAAGAAACACTAAATTGTAAAGCTTGGCAATTGAATGATTTGGACTAGAGATGAAATAAAACAAGTTACATATATACATATCGGTCTTTAAGTCTCTCAAGCAGAGTCTTGTAATAAAATATTCCGGGTGTTTAGTTGAAACAAGTGCTTATATAAGTTTTGTATTAACTTATAAGATCACATGTCTTTTGAAAAAGAAGTTCAACTTAACTGATAGTAATGCAAACGACATTCACTTAAACTCAATCTTGCAGAACCGATAGAAGAAACCAATCTGTAAAAACAATAAGTACATATATAAGTAAATGGATGAATCAGGAACAACGAACAGCAAAATAACAACATAAATAACAAGTAAAAGTATTATAGTGGGCAACGGCCTATCACTTAATACCCTACATCACTTCGTTTAGTACAGGTAAACATATAAAGACTTTTCGAAATAAGACATTACGAGGGAAGAGGACGCAATAGTGGTCCGATGTAAACTATTTCCAACAGCGTTCGTCCTTAAACAAACAAACAAGTCAGCGTACTATAAATTCCATCAAAATATCTCAATCGATTGAACACAACTGTGTAAGAGATGCGGGTGAACAGAAACGTTTAAATCGATTCCAAGGGTGATTGCGACTCGATCAGTATAATAGGAGGTGGGTCTGTCTGAAATCCTTCTGGATGTTGCATACATCTGTACCAACTTAATATACCCTTGTACCATAAGTAATGCAGGGTACAATGAAAAAAAAAAAAAAACAGATAATCGTAAAAATACTTTAAAGCACTCAGTACAACAAAGTGTGCGCGCTAGTAAATGCGATTGAATTTCAAGTAAATCTTAAACGAAAAATGAAATTATCACAAGCATCAGTTTTAATTAAACATTCGAATCGATCGGTTGACTCCAGATTACAAATAATCTGTTAAAGGAAACAAAAAAAAAAAAAAAAAAAAAATTAAAAATAAATTAAAAGTTCTGTTGTCATAGTACCACTCTATGCTTCTTATAAAATAAAAAAAAAAAAACATAAATAAATAAATAAATGAAAATAAATAAAAATAAACAAATAAATAAATAAAAGGGGAAAACAAATAAAAAAATTTAAATCAGTCATGAGTTGCCCTTATGGCTCAACAAATGGGTGTGTGTGTGTGTGTGTATATATATATATATATGTAGACATATGTGTCTAGATTTACTTTTTGGAAAAATTAAAAACAAAAAAAAAAATTGTTTTTCTCTAGATCGGAACATGACGATAACGCTATACCTCTCAATAATGAAGTGGGAAAAATTTATGGCGAGTACCTGATGCTAGATAAACTTTTAAACGCTCAGCATATGTTATCAAAGGAGAACAATCAATCCGTTCATGACGAGCATCTATTCATTATCACTCATCAAGGTTTGTTAGAAAAAGTTGCATTATTACCGCAGAAACATTCTTTGATTCACTATGAAAAGCGAAGATCATTAACAATTTGTTTATATGCATTCTTAGCAAACGCGTGCTCTAAAATCTGTATAGTCGCAAGCAGTTAATGCACTAAATACTGAACGCACAATGAAAGTATATTTACATATATGAAAGTTTTCATTCTCATCCTCCCTGTTCATCCTATCGCATGAGATTTAATTAGCTTTTTGCGTTCATTTGAAGTCTCTTACAATAAACAATCGAGATCTTTTAAATTGCATAGATTTCAGATGAGCTTAACACTATAGCAACCACGTGGGTTAAATTGACCTTTTTCTAGTTTTAATCTTAAACAATATAAAGAAGAAATGATTATAAAACATGTAAAATTCGAAAATTTACTAGCGACATTTATTTATGTGACAAAAACAGATCAAAAGTTATTGATAGCCGACCGATTTGATAAGAATCGCAAGCACCGAAATCTGTGTTCGTGGGCTCAAATGTCAGTGCGGCAGAGTGTATTTAGTCGTAGCTATGCCGTTGGTTATGCGCCCACCAGCCTATGGCCACTCCCTCCTCTTTCTCTTTCCCCATTTCTTTTTGTCTACGGTCTTGTCACACATGTGGAGGACTCCCTTCATTCACTGATTGGTCATATTATAAAAAAAAAAAAATACGAAAAAATTTCGAGTAGTTTTTTAAGATTATCTCAATTTTCTTTATATTATGGATATGCAAGTGAACAGATTACAAGCACTTTTCCCATTAGAGAATAGTTGCGCCAAATTCCAGCTTCTCATCTTCATATCATTGTTGCTACGATACGTTGACTATAGTTTTTTATTTATTGCTTTAATAACTCGTTTGTGACCAGCGAGACTGGAACTATATTGGCAAACTAGAGGGCAAACGTTTTAGAGAAACTTGAACCTTTACTATTGGCAGTAGAAGACATTCATCAATTATTTTCACATAATTGATTTTCGTATGTCATACTATTTTTTGCTTCTCTTTGCACTCCTTCTTACAAATTGCAAAAAAAATGGAAAAAACCAAAACAAAAAAAATACCTTAGAGAAAGTTGCTGATATCTAAATGAGCTGGGGGATTATCTCAGACATATTTCATCCCATCGACTTTAATGATAACTATCTCCTTTTAATGATGAACTACTTCCATAAAACTCATCGGCCTTTAGTTAAGAAGGTTCACTTTGGCATATAATACATTTTGAGTGACAAGTAAAATATCAGGATTAAAATTTGTAATAATGATGCGTCCATTAACACGATCCCAATAAGTGAAAACTTGAAACTAATCTGAAATAGATATCCGTATATAAAAACGCACGCACCTCATCGCAGACTCTTACTAGAAATTTATTTGAAAACATTGCTGCAGAACCTACACAATATATTTTGGATTTGAATGCAATTAAAATTCAGTTGATAGAAGAATTTCTTTAACAAATCATTACGATACAGTACGTTCCGCAAGAGAACGTGACAGCTTGCTCAGCAATTTAGGAAAAGTTTGCCGGCAAACACTTCATAATTTGCAATCTATTTATCTCTGCTCCTTTTCGGTCATTATGCCCTACACCATTTATGGTGCAGAACATATTAAGTTTCTACGGACGTATGTAACACGCAGAAAGGTTTAAGATAGACTCACCCACCTTTTATTATGTCGTTCGATTCGGAAAATCGTTCGGTCTGTCCTCCCATGTAAATTGATGTTCAAGTCGCAATTTTTCCGATAGTTTGATGAAATTTACTACACTGACGTACTTTGATCCAAGGACGAGCGCTCTTGAACACGGTCTGGATCGGTTCACTTTTTCGACCACTCCCCACATAATGCTCTATTTTGGCAAGTCATTGTATGGAAAAAAATTGCAATTTTCAAAATATCTACACGAAATTCGTTCTGCATAGGATTTTGAATTGATATGAAAAATTTGGTTTGGCTGGGGCAATTTGTTGGGCCTCTCTCTCACGAAAACTGAATGGTTAATAGGTATAATTAGTTCACAATAGTAAATTGATATAGAAATCAATCTTAACGAATTTGGACCACGTAAGTCCCTATATGTTGCGGATACCACAACATATAAGGATTCGTCCAAAAGGCGGACATTCATGAAAACTATGCCTTTGTGTATTTCTAAGCAACGCATCTACCGTGCAAAAAAGAAACAAAGGGTTAGGTTTATATGGACAGGCATCAACTAGGCAGACGAACAGGTAGGTAGATAATCCTAAGCAGATTCAAAAAGTAATTCTGAATCGATCTATCTGAAGTCTTTCTAGATGTTATATACATCTGCACCAACTTTAACACAACAGATGTAGAGTGCAATTAAAGAAATAATAAAATAAAACTTTTCGTTTCTTTTATAATTTAATAAAAGCAAAAAAAATATAAATTGAAATAACTAGAGATAGAGTATATAAGTTCAGAGACGATTTTATATAATACTATGATCTCTCAATGTACGTTTACCGTAAACAGTAATTCATAAGTTAGAGTTTGTGGCAAGTGTTTGTATCAATATATATATATATGTACATATATATGTATATATATGTATAAAAAATTTATATATATATAAAAAACACATTACAATATCCAGCTTAAGAAAGAAATTGATTCTAAACCGACTAGAAATAATTCTTAAGGCAAACTAGAACCTCCCTATTAACGTAGATTTGTTCGAGTGACTCTTGCGCTTACATTTCATAAAATATTTTATATTTCTAAAGCGTTACTTAAACGTGCTGGATATCAAAGGTCAAAGGCGCTAAAGCCAATTTTCTTACTTCCTTTTTGTTACAATATTTTAGTCAAAGTTCAGTACAAATGGAGTTATGTGAAAAACGTATAAATAAGACAAATATAATATATATTGACTTAAAGGTAAGTCATAGATCTGCATGATATCATATAAACTTATAAAGATCGCAGTTTAGTAGCATTTCGGTTCATAAAACACCAATTGTTGCTGTTCTCATACTAAATTTCAATTAAAATTTCTCTTTTAAATTTTAATAATTTACAAAAATAGTTAAAAATTTAAAGCTTATTTCCAAGTTCATGAGTGTTAACTTGTGCCAGCGTGCTTAAGAGCGAATTAAATTAACCTTTCAATCGTTTTTCGATTTTCAATATTACAAATTTCAGGAACAGCAAAGATTTTGACGGATGGACACAACTGAAAGTTAATAAATTTAAAGTGCACGATATAACGCGAATCTCACAATTAGATATGGTATTAAAATGAATGAATGAATTTTGAAAAGAGTGAATAAATAAAAGTAAGTAAAGGTAGAGAAGGGGAGAAGAGCAAAATTATTCATGGAACAGAAAGCAAATGAACGCTTAGACAGACATTGGTAATTATGTCTATGTATCCGTAATATCCTACCAATCAATCACATATCATAGATATACATTTTATGAGATCACTAATACCGCAAAACAGCTCCGCGCGTACAAACGAGCAGCAAATATCGTACAATACATAAAACAGATTTAAAAGATTGATTGCAAATTAAATATCCCTTTAGTCACTTTTGTTATGTTATTTGTTTTCACACATTGTACGCGTTAAAAACCTATCTAACAGGCTGTTCCTGTTCGTATTGAAGAACAACAATTTGAAATTACGCTTTATCAGGTCAGCATACTCGGGTTCGCTCCCTCACGCAGCCGAAAATATTTTAAAACAATATTTTTTACGAAAACCACACATTTGACATAGCTGGACGTGTAAAAGGAGCCAAATATGTGAGCATAGTTCATTAAGTCTTATAATAAATAGCATAAAGAAAAAGTATACGCTTGCATTGCCACGTTTACATTTGAAAATTTTTTTTTTGTTGTAAATATTTAAAGAAGCGCTCTTATTAAGCAAAAAGAAGGAAGGACGGACGAAAATATGACGACGACCCGTCTCTCATCTTCTCATACCTACTACTAAATGCCTCCTGTGAGGATTGAACTCACGACCACTGGTTTACAAGACCAGTGCTCTACCACTGAGCTAAAGAGGCCACGCGGATGCCTTGAACAAGCTTTATATTTAAAAAATCACACATGAATATTAATATATTCCCTAAACCTTTTAATATCCTTTAATGTGTCTGTACTTTTTCCTCCAAAAAATTCTCAAATGAAATCTGCTTGAAAGCAAGTGCATATAAAAACAATAATAAGCCTTAAGCAATAGAAACTCTATCAGTTTTACATTCGCTTTGATGCAGTTTTCCTTATCACGATGTGTCAGAAAAGGAAATGTATTAAGGAAAGCATTTTGGTCCTTTAGTCAGTTTTCTTTTTCGATTCCCAGCCAACTATCCAACCGAGACGCGGACCTTCTCTGCATGACGTACAAAGCGCGGACAGCCAAAATAGGCTCTACATTACATGGTTTAGTTCATCATCAACAAGATAGAGCTTAACGAGACACAGAGTATTCAAGTGTTTAAATATTTTCGATTTTGTAACGAAATCGTTCACGCCAAAGTCAATCAAGTTTCAAATAGCTTTGAAGTCACTAAATTGCCTCTAAAGTGTCCAGCTTAGAATTGGTGATGAAATATTCTCTTGAAAATGTCTTGTGGCACTTTTATGTTTAAGTCTAAGAAAAGCCATTTAGAAATTTATGAGCGAGATATACGCATTTGGTGTTATTCGCCCGCTTTTTAGTGTGCGTAACTTTATTAGCGGTAACTATGTTGTATGATATAGTGTATGGTATGGCGTGGAACGCGAACGTTAAGATACACGGATTGAATTTGCTTATAGTAAAGATATCATATGGCGAATCCCAGATAATAGAGCCGTAGTCATCAATGGGCATTACCAGCGATGCACAAGAACAATCTAGTAGTAGTGTAAAGTTGAAAAAATTCCTTCGGCCAACACTTAATAAAATGCGAAAGTGTTCTTTGCCTTACGCATGATAAAGCTCATATTTACATTGAAGAATAGTTTTCGATTAAAGAGGATACTGAGGTCAGTAAGTGAATCAGTTTTTTTAGTTGTAGATTATTTATTTTATAAGAAAAGTATTAAACACATTGATTAAAAAGTCATGTGCTTGTGTTTGTTAATACTGACGACCATTAACATTAATTATAGCACCATTTATAAAAATTGTCGAGGTCATTCTGAAGATATACATGGGATGAATTATCATTCGGACAGTAGATAAGTTCAATGTCGTCAGCGTACAAGGCGAGGTAGAACAGTACCAAGACGACTATCTTCACGAATTCCTAAGTTTACTATGATTTCCTTAGGCAATGCGTTATTGAACTGTACCCGTTTAGTGCCATGGATTAGGTAACAGTGTATCCATCCATTTTGCCAAATGATTATTAAAGGCAGTGTTCTTCAAGTTTTTTTTTTTGGAAAAGTAGAAGAAAGATTGATCTTAACGAAAATCTTGTTGAAATCAGTATAATTTGTTCAGTGTTTGTTTCCGATTGTTAACCTTTTTAATTAACGTAAGAAGTTAATTCAATTAATAAGCTCTTGTTGTTAGAGAGTTGAAGCAGTTGATAAAATTTGTGATGACAACATGTCAGCTACCATTTTTATACGCTATAGCACTTGTGGTACAGTAGGACTTGAGATAGAACCACCTTTTATTATATCAATCGATCGGTTTTTCTAAATCGATCTATTCTTGAAACACCACGTGGCGTGATCCAAATTTAGCAAACTTAATTTGCTTCGAAAAAAATTTCATTATTTTCCATCGTCCATCGCGAAAAACGGAAAAATACATTTTCTCTTCATATAACACATGGATACAAGAAATAGACTCGTGTGGTTGAAATCTGGTTCATTTAATTTTTTTGTCAGACTACTATCACGATCATGACGATGATTTTCATCATAAAACATTAACAATTAGGCCTCTTTGGCATATAAGGGTTTGCATTCTCTGAGAATCTTCATATGGGAAAGTTTCCAAAAAATATACCTACGTGGTTCAAAGTCGGTATAGTTGACTCCTTTGTCAATTTACCGTTATGAACCTGTTTTCACCATGCAATATTGACAATTACAACTTTTTACATCCCACACCATTTTGCTATATATACAGGCTGTATTAGGTTTGAACGGATGTATGTAACATCAAGAAGGGGTTAAGATAAACCGTCCTTTATTTATCATACCGATCGATTCGGAATCATTCTCTAAGCCTATTTGTCAGTCCGTCTCTCACATAGCTGTCCACGTAAATTTTTATTCAACCTGCAGGCCGCAATTTTGGAGATATAAGAATGAATTTCGTACAGTGACGTGCTTTGATCGAGGGACGAATGTTTTTGGATCGATCCACTTTTTCAATCATTTCCCATATAGCGCCTTCTGTAATTATATTTGCACACTTTAAATGCATATGAAAAATGTCGTTCGGCCTGGGGCAATTTTTTAATCCGCTCTTATATAACGAGTTCCTATGAAAAATCTTTCTATGGTAGAAAGGTCAAATTGTCTCTATATACCAAACAGATCTAATTGCAAACGTTTGATGATGAAAATTTGTTCAGTAAATTGATATAAAACTTAAGTGGACTAAATTGAAATCACTCAAGTCTCATTCCTGCATCCCGCTCCATGTAAGATTTCTCATGAACAGTAAGCCGTTCAGAAAGTTGTTTAATTTAGCCAAAATCAACAAAAAAATTAATGTTAGAGAATTTGGATCACATAAATCTACTTTTGCGATCCTAAGATATATAGGCGTTATCATGAAAAGCACGCCCTTATATGGAGAAAAAAAAGATAATCTCTAGTGTTCTATGACGGAAATTGAAATATGATAAAATTTTTCGAAAGTAAATTAAGTTTGCTATGTTTGAATAACGTCATGTGACATTTCAGATATTCTCCAAGATGCGAGCTTTCATGGAAAGTCTGCCTTTGAATGAACATAATGCGTAATTTGTGATCCATTATGATCAAAATGAGCGAATAATTTTAAGAAGGGAATTCGTGTAGGGTGTAGCCGGCCTTGCCCGACTATCATGTTTTTTTCTTGTTTTACTATATAAAAATTCAGTGTTCATAGAAACCAGTAGTTATATGCGATGGAGAGTTAAAAAAAATTCCCCCAATCGAACCAAGTTTCTCATACCAGTTTAGAATGTCGAAGCACTGTTGCTCAGCGAGTTTTATTGAAAATTGCAATTGTTTTCATATAGCGACTTTTGAAAATAAATATCTTAAAAATTGCGATCTGTAGGTTGAACACAAAAATGAACACATGAACAGACATCAGACGAGCAAATGGGCAGAAAAGCTTAGATCGCTTCAAAAAAACAATTCTTTAATAAGTAGTGAATCTATCTTAAGTCCTTCTGGGACGTTGTGTACGTCGGCACACACTTAATATACCCTGTCCCGCAAGTCATGCAGGGTACACGTTGTCGTTATATCGTATAAATAACGTCATTAAGCGAAATGGTGAGCCATTGCTCACAATAGTGTTTTACTTGTTTAAAAAATTACTAACACACTTGCGTAAAATTGCGTAAAATTCATTTTCAACAGCATTAGGAAATTTTTATTTATTTTATTTATTTTCGTAATAGTAAAAATGATTTTGAATAATTATGTATATGAATGAAAATTTCACTCATCCGATATTTAAATTATATATTTTTTGGACGTGAGGAATGCCTTTTCTAATATTTAATTAATTAATTAATTTAATCTCTTTGTTTTTGATTTTAGCTTATGAGTTATGGTTTAAACAAATCATTTTTGAATTGGATTCGATACGAGAAATGTTGAACGAAGAACGAATCGAAGAAACAAAAACTTTAGAAATATTGAAACGTTTAAATCGCATTGTACTGATTTTGAAGGTAATAAATTTGAAATTGTTTTTGCTTTTATCCGGGAGAAAACAAAAAAAAAATAAGGAAGCAAACGGCTTAACAAATTCTAATAATGTTGCAGTTACTGGTTGATCAAGTCCCCATTTTAGAAACAATGACCCCGTTAGACTTTATGGACTTTCGCAATTATTTAGCGCCCGCTTCCGGTTTCCAGAGTTTGCAATTTCGTTTAATTGAGAATAAATTGGGAGTGAAAGCAGAACATCGAGTCAAATATAATCAAAAATATTCGGAGGCATTTGGTTTTGATCGGTGTGCTATAGAGGCCATCATTAAATCGGAGAATGAGCCATCGCTGTTAGAGTTAATTGAAAAATGGCTAGAACGTACTCCGGGCTTAGAAGAAAATGGTTTCAATTTTTGGCATAAATTTCAAGACAGCGTCGATCGTTTTCTAAAAGAACAAGAGAATAGCGCAATGGTGGGTAAGCTTTATGTTAAATATGATCATACCTCTAAACACTGTCAACCGCAGAAAGAGAAAATTGAATCGGCTAAAAATTATCGCTTAATGGATATTGAAAAACGTCGAGAAGTCTATCGCAGTATATTTGATATAGCTATTCACGAAGCCTTAGTATCGCGTGGCGATAGACGTTTTAGTCACAAAGCTTTGCAGGTTGGTTTTAAAAGCATTTACCAAATAGTGATGAAAGTCAAAAAAAAAAAAAAAAAAAAAAAAAAAAATAGAAGAAAAATTACATAAATAAATAACTGAATTCATTTAGGGAGCCATCATGATTACGTTCTATCGCGACGAGCCGCGTTTCAGTCAACCTCATCAAGTGTTAACTTTATTAATGGACATTGATTCGCTTATAACCAAGTGGCGTTGTAAGCATATTTTATTACCATTTTTAATATAAATTTTTCGATAGATTAACGAAATTTTTTGAAAATTTCATTTAGATAATCATGTCATTATGGTTCAACGTATGATTGGCTCACAACAGTTGGGTACTGGCGGCTCTTCCGGTTATCAATATTTACGTTCCACCTTAAGGTTTGTTTGTTCTTCAAATTCTTTTTACATAATCATCATGTGAAGCATATTTTGGTTTTTCAGTGATCGTTACAAAGTCTTCTTGGATTTGTTTAATTTATCGACATTTTTAATACCCCGTGAAGCTATTCCACCTTTGGATGAAACCATGAGAAAGGAATTAATCAATTGATACAGAGCGAGAGAGAGAGAGAGAGCGATAGAGAGATAGAGAAAGAGCGAGAGAGCATCTGTTTTTACGGACTATAGTTGATCATTACTTTTCCTTACGAACTTTTAAACGAAATGTTAATGAAAAATTTTTTATTAACTAAACTATGTACAAAATCTTTTTTAGCAATAAAATTCTGACAATTTCTTTATATTAATATTTTACCGTTTATACTCTATCTAATTATATGAAAATAGTCCAAGAGTACAATCTTTCTCGTGTTAATGGAGCCATAAGTAATGATAAAATGGTTACGACTGCAAGGGGAGATTTACAGAAGTTGTGTTTATGTAGATAGATAAAGATAGTTGGCGCGATTACATCATTCTCTAAAGAGTATCCGGAGATCTGAACTTTTGCAAACAGATTCCGCCATACAGTCACTATTTGATAGTAAATAGTATTGATTTCATTGTTTTGTAAGAAATGAATTAAAAATCAAAGAAAAAGGTTATAGTGGGTCACGGTTCACCATTACAAGTATTCATATACCGACTTTTTAAAATAAGGCGTTTTATGGGGAATGGTGTTGGTCGTTGAGCCAAGAAACGTCAGTGTACCAAATTTCTTGAGTATATCTCAAAAATTGCGAGCGGTAGGTTCAACACAATAAGAGAGGATGTGCAGACGGATAGACAAACTTAAATCGATTCAGAATGTGATTCTGGTTCGTTCGGTATAATGGAAGGTAGGTCGTTGTCAAGTCACTCTGCATGTTATGTACATTCCCCCAAAAACTTAGTATACCCACGGGGTGTAGGGCTTAACAAACGTGGGATCTTTTCCGTCACTTGTTCTATAGTTACAACTTGGGAATATCTTTAATAGTTTAGGCAAATAAAATCTGCATAAGGTGTGTATAGCATAACAAAACAATCGGAACTACTTGATATTCTGGTCCTGAGCATAAACGTACCTAAACGCTACTCCTTCTTTGTTTCCTTCTTCTAGTTAAAATCGTTTCTGATCATCACTGCACTTCCACAACCATACGAAAATAACTGGTCATCTAAAAACAAAAATCGTTATACATGCTCCCTTCATAGTCATAGTCATAGTCCTGCATCATATATAAAGAAACTAATTAATAAAGTTT
>CCAG010004530.1:0-22500 GCA_001077435.1 Glossina morsitans morsitans | reverse complement strand
TATCCAAGCGATTTTTCCACAGCATCTCAAAAAGAACACATTGAACCTTCATTGAAGCACTTTGTGGGCACAATTGCAAAACGTTCTACATTCTTTATGATTGGATTCGGGAAGACAAATATACTTCTTGTACTGGCACGTTCCGGCCGTAGCCTGAACAACAAATTGAATAAATTAAACTTAAAATATACATAAGATTTCAATTTTCTATATATATATCTTGATGTATTTAGTCATTCGTCAAGCATTCAATTCACTGTTAAGGCCTCTCCCTCTTATAATGTATGCGATGATTTGATGATAGCTCGTATCAATGTCGTTATGATTTCATTTTAAATCGATTTGCTTTTCTTGATGTTTCATTAGTTCATTTTCTTTTCAATGTAGATGAATGTGTGTGTGTGTGTGTGTGCGTTTTTGTGTATTAGGTCTGTAAGTACAAAACTAACATACACATATGCATACAAATTTATTTTATTTTATTTTTTTTTTTTCTTCTTACATTTATGCTTGCAAAT
Source organism: Glossina morsitans morsitans (assembly GCA_001077435.1). NCBI lineage: Eukaryota > Metazoa > Arthropoda > Insecta > Diptera > Glossinidae > Glossina > Glossina morsitans. The sequence continues at coordinate 21,982 of CCAG010004530.1, read as the reverse complement.
GTAAGCGTGTGCGTGCGTTCTTATATTATTGATTCGAACAACACAGAAAAAGATTTGTGTAATTTACACTTTAACATATAACGACTTTTCCATAATTAAACGAATAGTAATAAATGTAAAATAAATGTTGCAAACGCTACTAATTGAGGCAATTTTCCATAATAATTATTAATTAAAGGAATAAGGTTTTTACGCGATTTTATAAAAGATTTCTAAGTGGCTTTCATTACATTCAGAGTGAATAGGAAAAGAGTTACAAATGTGTGCATGTATAAAATACTTAGAATATCAGCCTTTTGTTTCCCAAGAAAATTATTTCATTTCTCCGCGAGAAGATCTGAAATGCTTAAAAGTTTCCATTAAATCACTTCATACGGAATAGAAAAGCCTCTGTACTTATGTCCGGCTCTTAAACTGTATATCTATTGAAATTGTTATCATAAGAATTCGACCTAGCGTGTACAAGAACAAGAAATAGTGCGGTGAGATTACCTTTGGCAAAAAAAATTTTGCAGGAGGTTCTCCCACAAAAATTTAAAGACAATTTTCTTACATTTTACATGAGCTTTTTATTAATCAATCAATAGCTTCTTACAGTTTCTGTAAAGTCATATAAAGTTGGACATAACATCTGATCTGATCTCTGCCATCGTTTGTCCAGCTTCTGCGTTCTTCTTAGGTCACAATCACTATTTCGCGTGTGATGCATCCTACTTCAACAGCTAACAAGGTCTTGAAAAATGGGTCGAGTTTGTTTCGCTTTAGCAAAGATTCCCAGGTAGAGTTCCCCCCGCCCCATACAATTTTTCATTATCGAATCACATATGTCTTGTTCTTCTTCTTTCCACTCCTTCCACATCCACGCAGTGATGTGTTAAGATAGAATGTGTCAGTCTTTCTCAATGTTTCGAAGAATTTCATTGACTTCAATCAACCATTCGATTAACCGGATCAGGGCATTTCTTTAAGATTGAAAGGTGGAACGAGCAAATCGTTTGCATCCATCTAATGTTAATAAAGCATCTTCACGATAGATATCACAAAGTCGCCTGCGAATATTTATCTGCTCGAAGTCGAACTGAGCTTTTCAGAATTTAGACTCTTTTTCAAAACTCAATTACTTTGCACCCAATTAATAAATGTTACCCTTCACAAGCCCTACAATAGAGCTTTCCTCGACTCGTTAAATTCATTGGCAATAAATAAAATTATGAAAAATAAATATCTGCTCCTTGGCATACTTTTCATATAATAACGACTTTTGTATACATTTTTGGCTTGATTTGAAAAATATCGCCTTTGTCCGATAAACTTCAAAAGTCAAAACTTAAGTGAATCGTATATTGATTCACAGTCAACAAAAATGCAAATGTTCTACCACTTTGTACAGCTTTTATAATAATCTTATCAATCAATTGTGGTGATCTCTTCAATAAGAATTGTGCTCAAGCAGATTTCGACAGATCTATGACACACTGTTCACCAAGTGGTCCATTCATAATTTCTAGTGAATCACCATAATTCCGAAAGTATCATAAATCATGTACTTATTTATATAAAATAAATTATTGGAAAGATCATTAGGTGTCCGTCGATATTTTAAGGAAGACTGAACGCTTATTATAGGATAGTCAAGTCTATCGGTAGCATTTCTTCTACCAAATTTGCAAGTCATATATAGATTCCGTACGAAGCAAACATTTGGGTGCTTTAAGATAATTCGCGAGAAGGTCCACGGTTGAGCAAACAATAAGTGAACCGGACAAATGTAGCATATTTCAGTTCAGCGCTGTTAGTGTGTGCTTGAAGCAGTTTTGCCGTGCGAGTTTGAGCGTCTTCATGCAGAAAAGTTACGATATCATATCTTTCGTTATACGTATGTTACTTCCATTGCATTTTCGAAAAGCGAATAAGACACAATATCCCTCACATCAAAGCCATTTTGCGTTCAGATTAATGCTTCTTCTAATATGTGTAATATCGTTGCCTTTGCTTTCAATATTGCGAAGCATCCGTTGTCCATCACTTATCCCAACTTAGCAGCACTTTTATATACATAAAAAGTAGCAAAAGTATCTCTTGTGACCTTTGGGATTATCTTGATACCGCAGTCGACCTAGTCAAAGATAAAAGAAAATGATGTGATATTTTACATAGGGATAGTACATACATTTAAATCGACAACTTTTATTTAATACCGCACCCTACTCTTTTTACACAAATGAAAACTAACTCATCATCATACATTTTGCTTTCTTTTGAATTTCACGACATCTGCTCTAAGCTTTGAATAATGCTTATACGTGTCCAGTTCTATGTTACATTACAAGTGCGTGACTGTAACTAAAGCCAAATGCTTATAATGTCCGAAATATATAAACTATGGTAAACAGTCCGTACAGGGAATCTATATAATATGCTGGGCTGTGTGTCTGATAAAATCCAAATGAAAATTTTAAAAACACTTTTCTACAATATTGTGAATTTGATCGTCTTCTAAGTTTAAATTGCAGGGTTACGTCACGTTACGCTTAGATTACGTTCTTAGGGATTAAGAAATAGTACCTCCCCTTTACGTAATGGATATGTTCAATGCATCCAGATTATGCTCAATATTTTCTATCGTAATTAATATAAATCGTTAATTTTCGTGTACTTCTTACCTTACCATACATATGATGCAGAAAAAATATTCTCAGTATATTCGGCTTTCTTCAAACAATTTGACCCATTTTGAGTGCTAATCTGCGTGCGAGAGTTTTCAATTTTTCTATTAAATTTGAAATCGGGAACTTAATTATTGCGGCCAGGAGAATTTGAACAACGGGCAGACGGACAGAAGGATGAAGGATTTGCAATAACCAAAAGGAGATTTAAGAAATACCATAAACTATATACATTGTTAAGCGATTTCAAATTCGGAATTCATCTAAGCATGTCCGTTTGATTAATTGTCCATCTGTCCCTCTGTTGTATCTATGATAAACATTCCCTTGTTCGCAAAAATGAAGATATCACTTACAAATTCGTGAAAGAATTTGAAAATGGCCCCAGCTGGTCGAAGAACACGCCTAACACGTCTGTACAACTGAAGCTGAGAACGCCTTCACTTTTCGTATCTTTTACTCCCTGCTTAACTATAAATTATAAAATATGCATTATATAAATTTCTACAAAATTAATTTACAAGAATATCGAAAATCAGCCACGCCCGCTCAATATAATGGAGTATACAAATATATATATGTTTTTCCTTTTTTTTAATCTTTTATACGATAACAGTGATGGGCGTAAAAGATTCGATCACAACCGAATATAATTCTCTTACTTCTTTACTCTTCCTTAGGATAACGGTGATCGGTAAAAAAGTTGTAGTGACAGACGGATACAACTTTTTTTTGTTTTTCTCTCTTTTAAAATTCTCTCAAGAAGTAAAGAAAAAAAATTTTAAATCATCCTTAAGTTATTTTTAACTTCATTTTTTATATTCCCAGGCGGGCAGAAATGCCGCTTACTTTAATTCGTTCCGCTGGTTTCACCGTCTAATAAAGATTGTTTAGAGGATTTGAAGTTTTCAATGATCTTATAATATAATCTACCCAAAACATAATGCAAATATGCACACCCACTCACACAATAGATCCAAAGTAAAAACAACATATATAATTAGGGCGTAATTAGTAAAATGAAAGAAAAACCATTGCAGACTTTAAAGGGCAAAAATCAAAAGTGAGAATAATTTGGAAATTTTCATTGATCATAAATTATGCGGTAAAAAGGAATTAATTAATTTTTAAATTTGAAATCGCAAGATCAGCGAACACCGAGCCAGATGAATAGAAAAAAATAACTTGAAAGAAAATCGATTCGATTTATGCGTCTTAAAGTCTCTGACATCAATTTTTTTTCTTCTCTTCTTTCTTTTTTTTTTTTGGTTATTTTTACTTTCTATCAACATTTCCGACTAAGTTTTGTGATATATGCACAAGGTAATAGACGTATTACACATATATATAGAACACACAATTTACCTAAAGCATACAATAAACACGTATAGATGTGTATACAAAATATCAAAAGTTAAAATAACATAGATGCGTGTAAGTTAAACAAATAAAACGATTATATTCGGCTCAGGCCGAATCTCTTATACTCATCAACGTTATCCTAAAACAGCAAAACAACAAAAATTCTATATTCAAAAATATTGCGAGGCCAGAGGTAGATGAGTTTTTTTTTATTCTTGTATTACAAAACTGGAAATTTATATTCTGTATTTGTTGTAGTGCATGAGTAACGAGCAGAAACATACAGAAAGCGAAAGTATGCTCAAACTTTTATTGCATTGTAATCTTGTCTCACTAATCGGTTTCGTTATGTTCAAGTTCTTTCCATTTTTTGGCGAACAGGACAATGTTTACCACAGACGTTACATAAACAGACAGATAGACGAGTAGACATACAGACGAACATGCTTGAATGGATTCGGAATATAACGCTGATCAAAAATATTTCTACTTTATGAGGTCGCTGAAGCCTCCTTTTATGGCGCTGCAAACGTTTCGACACAATAAATATATCACTCATCCTTTGCTGTTGAATGTAAAAACAACAAGTAAGAAAATTATATTCGATCGGGACCGAATATTTTATAGTGATCAAAAAAAGTGAAAGAACTAAATTTCCATGCTCTATGATATGAAGTGGGCGTGGCCGATATTTTCTATTTTTAAAATAAAAATTTTTGGCATGTGGGCGTCGTAGGCGTGTCCTTTGAAAAGTTTAGATCACTTCCAAATTCCTTTGCAAATTTTTAGGTGATATCTTCATTTTCGTTAGCGGGAGAATATTTACCACAAATACTACGAAACTACGCAGCCAGACCGACGGACAGACGAACATGTTTAGGTGCATTCGAAGAGTTGTAACTGACCAAGAATTTGTACACTTTCTAGGGTTTTTGAAGATTGTTCCTGCGCGTTATAAACGTATTGGAGAAACAATTCAATTTTGATACGCTATAATATTGAGAAGGCGTGGTCAATTTTTCCATTTTGTGCACAAATGCCACAGCATCGCTCATAGAATTTGCATCAAAAATTTTTGTACATCCATTTTTTATAGTTTATAAGTAGTGAGCAAAATGCCAGTTTTTCATTCCCTTTGAAAAACAGAGATGTTCTCAATTTACGTAGTGCTATAGGCGTGTCGTTGCACCGATTTAGCCCATTTTCAATACCAATCTTTACGCAGAAGTTACCCATAAGTATGCTACATATAAAGTTGATAGCTGCATTTTTGCGGCCAGGAGAATGTCTACAACAGACGGACAGATGGACATGTTGAACGACATTGAGAAGGAAGAAATAAAAATTAAAGTATGTTTCGCTCGTCGTCATACAAATGAGCAAAGATATGTACATCACCCATTTCTGCATAAATTTTCTTTAAATTTATAAACGTAACTTTATAAGAGAGACATAGAGAAATTCATTTCTCTTTTACAGGCAAATTCCAGAATCTTTTATAGTCTAAGAAAACTGTAAGGCCTTTTCTACGTATAAGTTAAATATGTTCACGATCAGATCTTGACTTGATATCTATTCTAACTAATCTAAAATGTTGACATTATTTTTTCACTCTTCCAATAATTATCGAAATATTTGCTTTTTTAATTAAGGATTTATTGATTGTGTGCCTAATTGAGGATCGAGTACATCGAAAAAAAAAACAAGAAGAAAAAGAAGGATAAGCAAAGGGAAAAGACTAAAATTTGCAAATATATTCATTAATTAACTCAATAACTCACTTTTATTGGGCATAAATTTATTAAATAGTTCATGGAAGCTTAGAAGAGATTACATGCATGGATTACAACAGTTTAAAGTTATCAAAGCATTACATTATACATACCATATATGTGTATATATATGTATATATATATATATATATAGGAAAGTGTACGAATGTGCATGCATTTGCATGTAATTAACACGATTTTACTAAGACAATAATTTTAGTAATTTTTCATGTTTTTCAGTTCGCCTAACTTTTGAATGATATGTGTGCGGTGGTATTCTCGTTATGTGGAAAACATGTCATGTCAAGTTATGTTTGTTTATGCTTAATGGCAATAGACATTATTTTTCTCTTTGTTTTCCTCTTCTTTTCTAACTTTTTCTCTCTCCTTATTTATTTTATTTATTTATTTATTTATTTATTTATTTATTTATTTATTTATTTATTCACTTGTAGATTTTGTTTAGTATAATATACACGTACAAAATACGTATACACGCAAGCAGAAATTTATTTACATATATACGTATATGCATATATACATATATATATATATATATATATATAATATATCCATATTTATGATTATGTATGTATACGTATATGTCTGCCTATGTCTAAAGAGATTATTTAAATATTTACATAACAATTCTTATAAAATATTATGACAACAGCAGTAACTTTGTTGTTTTTCTAATTCCGAAACTGAATAAATAAACTAATATATATATATATATATACATACATATATATATAGTATTTATTATTATATTTATTATAACATAATGTATATATACAAGTAAGCGCGTACGTAAAATGGTAAATATATGAGATAATTTATTTCGGATAAATGCGAATGCAACGTTTTTACGTTTAGAAGAAAATTTTCATTTGGTAAATGAAAAGCTTTTCGATACCAACGTCGCCAAGCAATATTTTAAGCGTAAGCAAATGACAATGAATTTGTGACAAGAGAGAAATTGAAAATAAAAATTATATTCTCTAAGTGCGATATAAGCAGAAAATGAGATCCTTGCGCTGACGAATGAAATTAAAATCTTCTTTAACGGAAGCATTAACAGCTGCAGTAGCTGAGAAATTCTTTATAACGTTAAGCAATAATAATAATGATAATAATAATGAAGAATATATAAAATGTATGTAAAAGTAAATCATTACAAAAGATTACATGAATGCTATCAGTAATAAATTTTTTCACTATTCTTGACAAGCAAAGATTCCGCTCATCAATTCACTTAGAGACAATTTGTATACTTATGTCAAGAATTAAATAAAAACAAGTAAGAACATTATGGTCGGGCAATGCCAACTATTAAATACCTTACACTGCATTGTCGAATAGAATCCTTATTTTTATTATAAAACATCAAAATTATATCTTGTATCTATATAAAGACATATTGTTCAAGCCGCGTATTCATGTGGACGCGGGTCGAAAACGCAACTTAATGTAGTAGAAATTTAATCCTTTAACCCAGGGCAGGATCCAAAAATAGGTGTAGATGGTCAAAGTTTTGTAAAGTTCATTTTTGTATGAAACTACAATTATAGATCAATTTTCATCATCGACTTCTCTGCTTTGCAAAAGATCAATTTTCGTGAATATCCTTATTGGGGGTAGGATCGAAAAAATAGACCGAAATGGTCCAAATTTGGTACAATTAATTATTTTCTATTAAATTATAATATAATTTTTATCATTAAGTTTTGAAAACTGAACCTGCTTCTCGTATAAACTTCAAGTTGTGTTTCTTGGGAGGAGCTTCAAAAATTGCTTCAGCCGTTCCATAGTTTTCATACCAATTTCGAATGCCGAAATACCATTGCTTGGCCACTTTTGCCGAGAAATTTTGAAAATTGCAATTTTTTTTGTAATATAACGACTTTTTGGAATAGGGCGTTATAAGGGGAGTGATCGAAAAAATGAACCGATCCGAACCATTTTTAATAGTGTTTGTCCTTGGACTAAAGCACGTCAGTGTACGAAATCTCACAAATTGGAACACAAATTTACATGGACACGCATTAGACGGTGAGATGGACAGACCAGTTTAGATCAATTCATATTACGATTCTGAACCGATCGGTATAATAAAAGGTGTATCTATATTAAGACCTTCTGCGTGGTACATACATCCGCATTAACTTAATGTAGCCTGTACAACAAGAGATGTAAACTATAAATAGTTTCTTATAGTTATCGTAATACAAACTTTCTTCTTGTCTATTTCTATTATGAATTATGAATGAATCTTCAAATGAACGACTAATGATTTCCTATTGCCAGCACGTATTTACTCGTGATAAAAAAAAAAAAGTTGAAGGAAATAAATTATATCTTAACTTTCCCGGAACTGTAATTATAATTCTCACACTAGGCTGAACAACAGTAAAAATATTACAATCGGTCCAAAAGCATTCTTTAATAAAGTGACAATCAACCGCAATCATTTCACTAATATTTACGTTTAAAGAATGCATCGCGTTTAGTCATATAGTGTGACAAAATCATCAATCAATTTCAGTTGTGAGTACTGAGACTGTCTCAAAATGTACTTTTGCGTCAAATGTCAAAAATTTCATGATTCAAATTAATAAAATAGATGTCAAAAGCATTTAGTTTCAAATGAACGGTATAGCAGATCATGTAGTCAATGAAAATTCTTAAATTTTGACAGAAAAGGGTAATACAAACGTGTATTAATAGGAACACCATTCCCACTTTTAAATTGATCTTAGGAACTTAGTAATTTAGTAATACATTTTTTATTCAAACGTTTTCATAAATCAAGTGCTATGTAGCGAGAAACTATCCCCTAGTGTGTATGACATTAAAATAACGATAGCCCGCAATGAAAGCTTCTGTCAGGCAATCGCCTTAATTTGCAGTTAACTTCGCGACGAGTAGTGTAACTACACTTACCAAACACAAAAGAAACGGCCTAAACTTATTAACAGGGAAGAATAAGAACGTAGCATTGGGCTAATGCTTGCCCAAGGATCCTAATTCTATTACGTTTAACAAGGCTTATGAAAACGCTGCTGGGGGATGCGGCCCACCATTGAATGGCCTACACAATTTCGTTTAATACAACTATCCATATAAGGATTATTCAAAAAAAGACTGCATACGAAGAGGGGTCGAAAAATGATCCAATCCGAGCCGTTCGCAATAGCGTTCGTTCTTGAGAGAAAACTTGTCGGTGTACCAAATTTCATCGGTATATCTCCTGTAGATTGAACACAATAAAACAAGATGGACGGACGGACAGATAGGATAGAGGGACAGGTGAACAGGTCAGCTTAAATTGATTTAGAAAGGAATCAGAAGAATCTATCGCACGTCCTTCTGAATGCAATATACATCCGTACAAACTCAATATACTCATTATACAACAAATAGCGTAGAGTATAAAATAATAATTAGAGTAAGTAATGCAACGAAACCCTAAGATGGTTCATAGGTAGGTATACAGATAAGTTTCCTGTGTTGCAATTAATCACTTTATGAAACTTAGATGATGCGTTCATTTTTTCCGAAATTTAGGACATACATAGCTTAGAGGGTGATGTTTGCAAGGTATAAATTTTATTTGTTTGCAAGCTGTCGTTCAGTATAGTAAGCAAGAGAAGTTAAAGATGTGTGTAAAATGTGCCTTGAAATTGCGAAGTTTCTACCGCGGGATTATCCGCAAGCTATCTGTTAAGAAGCCAAAGAAGCATAGATAGTGATGATCAATACTTCGATTATAAAGCCTTAGCCTTGTAAGAAAAGAAATTTTATTTATATTTGAATTTTATCAAAAAATACACATAACTGAGTTATGTTTCTAATACATTCGCCTTGGGCGCGAACTGATTGCATCTTTTCATTTCTAAACCACTTATCACTTCGCTTGAAAGAAATTCTTATATTGTATGTGACCGTTTGTACTCTGTACCTTATGTTAGTTTTCAAATCACTTATAGTATTGGCATCGGACTTTCTTACACTAAATTCTTTAACTGATCCCAAACCACGAGTTTTATTTACTCAGTCTTAGGTCATTTTCAGACCTTTCTTATCTATCTATTAATGGAGATTTTTAAAACATTTGAATGAAATCGAAATCTTACACTGATTGAAAATATATATCGTATTTGTTTTCCGCCCTCTCGCTTATGCCTCTTGTTGAGTGTTAGAAAAAGCAAAAGAGATTTCCATCGATGGTGAGTCAAAAAAACAAAGCGATTACATAAAAAAAAAAAATAGAAATTAATCGCTTACCCACTCTAATGCAACATTTTTTTGAATAAGTCAAACTTAAAATGGAATTTGTTTTAACTTGTAACTCATACGCCCAGTACTAAAGTATTGATATAAAGAACGTGATGCACTTATCTCATGCGATCGGCCTTTCTGCACTTAATTTCTTAAAAGCAATTATATATGTATTTCAAAAAATCAACTGTATTCACACAATGTGTATAAGTTTATTTACGTGCATATGTACATATATGTGCGCTTGAATGTGTATATAAGTCTGTAGAAGTATTATATAAAGAGAAAAACCCATTAAATTCTAATAATGTAATTTAAGAAATATTGCTTTGTAGATGCAAGGTCGCGGATGTACTTAAATTTTATTTCTATTTGTTATATGTATATATGGATTTTAAGACCAACGTACAACTATATATATATATATATATGGATATACGTGAGTATTTGTTATTATGGTATATATATATATATATATATAATATACTGCGAAGAGTGCAAAGTTTATTTTAAATAAAATATGTAACGAAAACATGAAAATCAAAAAAATATATGTACATATATCATATATATACATTTGTCTTGAATGCAATTGAAATTATTGAAGGCTTAAAACGAATTTTGATTACTTATTACATGAAAGCTTTTTATTGAAAACTTGAAATTGTACACATTTTTAATATACATATACTGGCAAAAAGGGAAGTTCAACTTATATACACATATATATATATATGTATATATAAACATGTATAATAAAATAATAATCTATTGATAAAAGAATATATCAACTTTTTATGATAAAATAATGACGATGATAATACAAGTGGCTCAGAAAACTTAATGTATTTACATTCTATTGACGATGAACATGAAAAAACTTTTTGATGATTGTCTTTGGCAGGCACTTAAGTTCTTCGTAGTTAAGTTTAATACATACAAACGTATCTAAGCTCTTTATGTACGTAAGCTAAGATGTATATATATATATATGTATATATATATATGTATGTACGTTTGCATTTACGTTGAACTTGCATAGATGAATTCTACATGGTATCTATATTACCACTATATGGCTATTTCAAACACTTACATACTTACGTTATTACAAAAACACGTATGAGTAGAACGTGTGATAGACTTTGTTGACAATAATTGCCAACAAGAACATAAAGTGTAAATAGTAAGAAAAGGTTCGATTTAAAAGAGGAGAAAATATAAAAGGATATATATATATGTATATATGTATATATATATATATATGTGAACGTTTATTGAATGTGCTCTTTTTCGTTATCTAAGGCATCTCTAGATGAGTGCTTTATACGCTTTAATGTTCAGAGGGCCAAATAAACTGCATCTGATAAATATATGTATGTATATGTATGCAGGTTTATATATTGTTAGATTTATATGTCACATATGTCTTCTTGGGATCAAGTTTGTAAATTATAGGAAAAAAAGAAAGAAAAAAAAAAGTGCCATTCAAATGCCATCGAGTAATACCTGAGTACTTTTTATAAATGAGGACATCTTATATGGATATATAGATGTATATGCGTATATTTTATTTTATATACATACATATATGTTTCTTTAAGTTTTTTTATAGTTTATCATTAGAGCGGCGGTATGAAGGCAAAAACAAATTTTCATCGACTTGTGACTTATAAACGCGTTAGTAAACTATAAATTTCTATAAATAAAAAAAAAAACAAAATTATTTTTTTTTTTAATCGAACGTTTAACCGTACAACGATTATGGGTTAAATGGTTTTAAAAGAATCTTTTGTTTTAATTAAACAAACTTTACCTTTTCATCTGCTATATGTATGAGAAATGTATAAAGTATTGTAAAAGAATAAAAGGAATTATTACCCGATAATATTAAAAAGACCATCACGTAAATAAAAGGCATTTAATTTATTTTGTACGAATATGGTTTCAATCTATTTCAGTGTAATGACAACAGCCTTACTTGGTAACAGGATATGCTGTTATGTAAAAATTGTTATTGGAATTTATGAAACAAAATAAAAGACATCTTCATATCTAGCTATACATATATATATATATATATATATATATTATAATGAAAATAGAAGTCGATCAGAGGTTTATTGAAGGAAAAAAACTGCTACTGTTTTCAAGTTATTTTTATATTATTTAGTAAACGGATCTCCTCCATTTTCAAACTTAATCCAAAGTATTTTGATTAACTGATCAACTTTCTATCTTTGAAATTGTTTTGTCCAAGTAATTGTAGAGAGCTGGCAGCCGTATATGAAAGATTCACGACTACCCAGTCAGTGTTTGTGGGTTCAAATCAAATTTCAGTACGGTAGAGTTTATTCTGGTCGTAGCTAAAAGTGAGCGCGCGACTAATTAGTAAAGACTTAACACTTAGCGATTGGGACACATACCCACATACCCACATACCCATTAGGCTGTGGTTACCCCTCTAACCCTTTCCTTTTCTTCGCTTTTTCCTGATCGTCACCATGTTACACGAGTAGGTGGCATCCCCTGGGCGCTTGATCGCATTCAAAACAAAAATAAAAATATAATTGTATAAATCGATTAATTCTATCTCCATTTTGTCGAGTTAAGAGAGCTGGCCTTATATGCTTTCACCTTCTCGATAAGTTAATTATATCCACCAACGTACCATGAGTTTCTAAGAAACACCATTTTCTTCTTCTTTTTGCAGATTTGAACTAAAATTCAAATAAGCAAAGGTATATTAACGCAGTAGCCCTTGTTTTCAAAACGTACCGTACCGTGACTAAGGTACAAGCTATAACAAGCTGAAAAGATCTTTCCTTGTTTTCATTCAAACAATTTGTACGATAAGCGTGTATACCTACCATAGCTACAGTGAGTGCTCGTTCCGTCGATAAAGGCATAACATTCACTAAGATGCGGTCGCCACCTCCCTATTTCTTTCTCTTTCCCGTCTTCCTTCTCATGGTCACCGTGTTACACGAATAAGGGACGATACCGTGAGTTTGCTTCGGTTGGTTATATTTGAAAAGAAAAAGAAAAAAAAATTTGCTGTCATTCGTTTTTAAAGATTTTGATCTAATTGGTTTCTGAAATTTTAATTCCTATTCGTAATTGACTTTTACACCTTTTTTTGTGATCAAAACAAAAAGTTTTGAGTATTTTCAGCTGAGACCATCTTTAATATGAACTTCGTATTAGTTAACTAGACTATGTCTGAGATTTTCTTCGTCGCGAGAATGATGTGATTCCTTCATCTTCGCTGCAGCATGTGTGTGTGTGTGTGTGTGTGTGCTAATTGGGTTCAGTTGAATGATATGTTATTTACGCCACGAAACTTAAATTATGGAACTCGTACAGTAACTCACTTCGCAAACACTTTATACCTTTTGAGCTAATAATAAGCAGCAAAAAACTTCTTAGATAATCAAGATAAGATTCTATCTTTGCTAACTTTTTTTTCTTTTTTCTGAAATAATTAGTAGAAAAGATATCTGTCCGTATGTCCATATGACTTGTGTGATATGCAAAACTACTTTCTATCATTCAAAAAACACGACAGACCCTATATGGCCAGAAATATTTTCGTTATTAGTTTTTAAAATTAATCATCATCAAATAGCTGTCGCATATTCGGAGCAATTGAAAGCGAATACTGAATCGAGATATAGCCTAAATAGTACGAAAACACATTATTTTTTTTTTTATTTTTAAATCGTAATAAATGCAATAATTGTCTGCATTTGAATGAAAAAAATTAAGGCAAATATTGTAAAAGGGAAAATTTAAATAAAACACAATTTTTACAACCACATATATTTGTGTGTGTCTATACTACCTCATTTTATGTATGTATGTATGTATGCATGTACAGGTTTGCGTTAATGTGTTGTCTTTGTTCGTTTATTTATTTCTTTTTTTTTTTCTTCTTCTTCTTCTTCTTTTCTTTTTTCAAATAGAAGCCAACTGCTCTAAATTTAAGGATAATAAGAAAAACTAAAACAAAAACATGCGACTTACCATGATTTTACTCTGCCTCTGCTTCTCCTATTTATCACTCTGCACTTCTTTTGGCTTAAGCTTAAAATAACAAGATTTATCAAAAGATGAAGAGCATGAAATAAAATGTCGGTTGTAAGTGAATCTTATACATACACACTTAAACTGCCCCTCAAACAAACAAAAAATTACACAAATACATACAAATATATATTTATATATAAATACACACGCACATACATCGATGCATACATACATAGATGGTACTTAGTGAAGATAGCACAGATGTTTTGTTTAATCAACCAAAACCTTGCACGCGTACAATTGTATCATACATATAAGTACAAGCATATGCATATATTAATATAAATGCTTTGTATGTATATAGAAGATATTGTATGATTGTACACACAGAAATATATAAGACTTAGCTTTTGCAACCATCGTCGCCATCCGGTATATAATTTGTTTTTATTTCCTCTCCGACATTTTTCGGTAGCTACACGCATACATACAATGTACGTAAACCGTTACCTTCACCTCAACATCATACAAACACGAACGTATGCATATACTCATACACAGACACGCGGACACATATAAACGAGCGAACAAACACATGACTACAGGCATTCGTAGTCTTGATCTCTCGTTTGCCATCTGTACTCCGGTTTGGTATGGTTTGGTCTGCATTGGCCTACTGAAATAGTTTTCATCCTGCTACTGAGAAAAAACAAAAAAAACAAGTTTGATTACAATAAAAATAACAAGCAGAAATCTAATATACACCTTGAACCGAATCCTGGATGCTCATCACTTTAGTTATATATATATATATATATATATATATATATATTTATTATATGTATATATATACTATTTATATGAAAATTTCATGAAATTTATTTTCAAAATTACACCGGTTTTTTCGTGACACATGTCTATCGCTTAAGCGGTCATAGCTATTCATTAAAACTTGGTATAGAATTGAATTTATTTTTGTTATCTGAATAATTTAAAGGGAATATTTGAATACGCGAACGAACAAAGGAAAAAATTATAAAGTCAAATGGATCAGCAAATAGAAAAAGAAACCAATGTATGGACGGATGGACAGACAAACAAACGGTATGACAAAAATTAGTGGATGATTAAACGAATGCCTGAATAAACGAACATACCGATGGACCGATGAATAGCTGAGAAAAGTTGCAAATTAAAAAATGACCGGGCAAAGAAGAAAACAAACAGATCTCAAAACGTACTTGTAAATTTATATGTAAACATATATATATACACATTCTTTGCCTTGGATATATTTTATGTTACAAATTAATTGAAGAAACTAATCGACTTTCATTTCGCAGAGATGAGTGTAAAAATACCACAAAAAGAAACCTGATGCCTCGACTTGCGTTCTTTTTTCGTTGGTCGAGTTTGATTCAAACAATTTTCACGTGAACTTACGTGCTTTATTACAATGTTGTTCAAACAATTGAGAGCAGAGTTTGTTGATGTGAACCTGCGCTCTCAATTCCATGCCTGCTTGTTCTCTTATTATTATTATTATTACTATTATTATTATTATTATTATTATTATTATTATTATCGTTGCTGCTATTCTGATGACTTTCGAAAGCGTCTTTGAGCAGTCTTTGTATATGTACGCATGTGTGTCTAATATACGTTTTTCTTTAAAATTATATATATGAATATATCTATGTATATATAAACGCACTTTTGAATATTCATTCAACTTGAAAACCAATTCGACGTCATTTATTTATATTTAGGATATCTTAAAAGTATTATGCCTAGTGCTAAAAATAATTAGTCCGAAATCCGAAATGAATAAATATATTTATATAGAGGTAGGTAGAGAATTTATATGCATTTAACAATAGGGCATAAAAATGCAAAGAAAGAAGGAAAAGACGAAACACGAATTTCATAAATTATTTTATATTTTCATCATAAGCGACTAAGCAGTCGGTGATTGCCAAACGATCAATTATTTGTTACACTTGGGATTAATTAAATTCTATACAAATACATCGAAAAATGTATATATGTATATATGTATATATGTATATATATGTATATATGTATATATGTATATATATGCATATATATATACATACGCAATCGTGATTTAAATTTCAAACGTGTCTTATTGTTGACACTATTACGTACGTGCTCAATGTGCCCAATGAGTGAACTTTTAGTTAAGTGATAATACACACACACACACACACACATATATACATATATTTGTATTACACATTATCAAACTAAATAAATGATTACTAGCGTATTTACATCACACAATTGTCCATAGTCTTTATTACGCTGTGCTTTGAACTGCAATTAATTATTATGAACTTTAGCTTAAAATAAAATTCAGCTTTTCACTGATAATAAATTGAATTATTTACATTATTATTAGTTTATATTGAAAATAACAAAACGGCAAGCGATAAGAGTTTTCCACGTGACAGCTTATATTGAAACGTAATGATCATCATTCTCTCTATATGTATGTATATGTTTATTGGAAAAATTGACTATTTATAGTCATAATCGCTTTAAGTGAATGCATATATACATCAAAAAACAAAAAAAATGTAATCTCAAAATTTGGAGTCCATTTATTAATATCCGCCCGTATGTCCGTTATTATTTTCAAATGTCATAAGCGCAACAAAAAAAAAAACAAAAAACAAGCTAATATATATACAATTTTGATTAAACTCCACACATAAATTGGCTTAATTGGCTTATTGGCACGCCCATCGCCCATAGACATTTTGAAAATTAAAAATTTTATTTTATTTTCCCTACAATTTCACGATTTAAAGCAGATGTCAAACTGAAATTTAAAAAGAATATCTCTCAGAATCAAGTACAAGTGAAAAGGCGCTATAATAGGCAGGCACGATAAACCCTTAAATACCCTACACCTTCCCCTATATACATATCTATATGCAACAAGTTTTCAAAATAGGATGTGCTATGGGAGGGAAATGATCGAAAAAGTTATCCCATCGAAACCATTTTCAATAGTATTCGTGCTTGGGCCGAAGCACATCAGTGTACGAAATTTCATTAAATTATCTCGAAACACAAGGAAACAAGGCAGAAAGACAAACGCAGGGACAATATAATAAAAAAAAAGGTGAGTTTATCTCAAGCCCCTCCGGATGTTGAATAGATCCATATAAACTTAGTATACCCTTGGTCCAAGTGGTGTAGGGTATAACAATCCTTAGATGGTTTACGGTTTGTATTTGCTAAAATCTCTTTAGTTTGACATTTTCTGCTACGTTTAATAAATTATTGGGATAAAAAAGATTTTTCGATTTTCAAACTTCGACTTTTTCTCCCGATACTTTTCTTTTTTCGTTTAAAGTTGTTTTTCATTTCCTCAAATTTTTAAATGTTTTTGATATCATATGCGTCATAATAGGTGATGGATATAAAAATCATCTCTTTTAGGAGCAAAAGAACGGAAGGATGGACTTTTTCACTCCTTTTGAACTCCTCGCATTAAATATATATAAAATATATATTAACGAACAAATAATAATTTGAAAGAAAACCCAATAAATATTAGATCAATAAGATGCTTCTTCTTAAATATTCTTCTAAAATTCCGAAATCATTTTGTTTTCTTATCTCATGCTAATCGATTTATATGAAAGAAATGTTGACGTGACAAACTTTGTAATAAAACAATGTTTCTTTTTAATTAAACTTTCATTACTTTTCGCCTAAATCTTTTCCTTATCCTTATTAAATCATATCATTTATTATTTAATAAGTTTATCCATTTTGTAATTTCGCAAGTAGATGTAAGAAAAACATACTTCTCATTAAAGTTTGGGTAGAATTTTTTTCAAATATATTGATGCATTATCGTTTAAATTCCCCCTCTACGGGACATCTTGCCGGTGTAGATACTTTTCAGGTTACGGATGACAGTTCAACAGTGTACATGTGTTACCAAAACATGGCTGCCAAATACGCGCATCACGAATTCGTGGAAATATCTATCTACTGTTATAAAATATGTAACGTAATGATTATCTCCTGATACGCAGCCATACCTTAGACGGGAATTACAACGTAATCTCAAAATATCTAAACGAGTTTTTTCCTATCCTATTGTGCAATCTTCACTATTCAAGGAAAGGGAGCTTTGTTTGCCGATTTAGATTTAATTCGAATTGTTTTCAATTGTATTTTAATAGAATGTTTTTCGAATCTTTTATCTGCGTAGTCTGGCAACTAGTTCGCCAATTCTTATATCATTCTTACCTGCTTAGGTTGAGAATGATTATATTCCATTATAAAAGTAAGCTGGGGGAGGGAAGGGGGTGGCCTCTAGTTAATATAAAATATACATTACGCCCTTGAAAAGTGTATAACAATGAAATATATTCCGATTGTGTCACGCGAGCATTAAAATATCTTTAAATTTCATTTTGAATACTCCAGGATTGTACGAATAAAAGGAGTGTTCAGTAAAAGAAAATTTAATATAATATTTTTTTTTTTTCTAATTTTTCTTTCATACATCTATTCGAACTAAATATAAAAAGAAAAAAAAAATTAAACAAAATCTTTTTCTCTTTTTTATTTAACGCTGCTACTAAACGTGCGAATTTATTGACCAATACTGACCAATACGTATATCAACTATATCGTCATATATAGCATGTTTGGAAGAAGACTGCGTTGATTTTCAAGGTAATTCGGTTAATCACGGAATGTTATATGTACCGGGACCAGGCGTATGCAGTCTGTGTGTCTGTTACCATTCAGAGCCGCTATGGTGTAAGGCCATCTATTGTGATCCACCTTATGTAAGTAAATAACAATATATACATATGCATGAATATATGTATCGGTGTATGTATGCATACAATTACATGCATATCACTAATTATATAGCTTGTTTGCATGCATGCACACTTGTTATAATATGTGCTTACATTTGCAATCTAATTCTTATTTATTCTTTATTATTATTATATTTGTTTTTGTTATTATTATAACCATATAAGTATATTAATATAGTTATGCCATTTGTAACTACTCAGACCGCATTCACTAGAAATTTCGTTAATAAATGTAATTTTGAATGTAGGCAAATTGGTCTGACGATCCAATTATTTCTTCTTGAAATTCTGAGAAAAAAAGAAACTCAAAATTATCACATACATACATACAACCTTCATAGAATCAAAAAGAAAAGTTTAACAAGTAAGAACACTATAGTGAAGAACGTCCCACCATTAAATATCCCGGATAAGGCGTCATACGGGAACTGATCCGATGCGAATAGTTCTCAATAGCTTTCGTCGTTGAGCCAAAAAACAAGCCAGTGTACCTAAATTCCATCAAAATATCTCGAAAATTGTGACGTGTAAGTCAAACATAAAAGAACAAGGCAAGTAGAGGGACAGACATGTTTATATGTAATAAAAAGTGGGTTTATATCAAAGTCTCCTGGGTGTTGCATACATCCGTACAAACTTAATATACTCTTGTATCACAAGTGATGTAGGGTATAAGACGCCACAATTAAGCATGCCCTCCAAAACCGAAATAACAGTGCTGGAGTTAAGAGGGGCACATTGTAACGTATCCATCTTAAGGTTTCACATTTTTCTCGACACACTATTCTACACTATCACATACACTTAGAGTGGCGCTCTATCGTATTAAGAATCCCATAGACTGCATTCCCTTTGAATTAAGGAGACAGAAAAACCTAACAGTCTTAAGATGAAGAAGTTTTTCACAATTTTTCTCTTTCAACGCTAGGGAAGGTAGGAGTGGTAGTAGAATAAGAATATTACAACATTTTGACCTTTTAAAATTTCCCACGCCCCCACTTGTCTCAAGAGGTCATTGTGGCCAATAAAAGAAAATTGATTATCTAAAACAATTTATAATAGTCTGTCTATTTGCCTAACAGATTTATGAATATTTTACAATCGATTACTCTTTTTGTAACACTTTAGCGACCGGCCTTCGGCCACGGATCTGAAATAGACCAATCTTTTATTATACTGATCGAATCAGAATCACTTTCTAGGTTGATCTAAGCTTGTCTGTCCATCTGTCCGCCTCTCTTTCTTACAATATTTGAGATATTTTGATGAAATTTGGCACACCGAGGCATTTTGGCCCAGAGACAAGACATTTGCAATTGCCAATGGCTCGGATTAGACCACTTTTTCGACCACTTCGTCCATGTGAAAATGAAAATTTTGCGTAAAGAATCCTTTGCAATTTTCAAAACAAAAATAAAGGCAATTAAAAGTTTTCCTTTTCCCATTGCATTGAACAAAAAATTACTTTGAAAATAGTTTTCAACGTATAACAAACTGTGTAACAATCTTTATGAAAAGACAATTTTGAGTAGTTTTATGTGTATGTTAATGTTGTTGGTTCATGTTAAGATAATTTAATTTTTACATTTATAGTGCCCGGGAAATCTAGTATTCGTTTTAAAAATATTATGATTTTTCATTATTTCTTCTTTTTCTCCTTTTTTTTTTGATTCTATCTGCATCATTACAGTTCTGTAAGAACTTTAGAGTAGGGGAACGTTGCTGCGAATTCGAATGTCTGGATCCACCCGGTGAAGATAACTTATATCAGGTGAGTAAAGTCTGTAAATGCAGACAAAATAAACAAAAAAAAAAAAAAAAAAAAAACAAACATTCAAGAAAATTCCCGAACTATTCCTAAATTACTATGATTTCAATGTATTTTTCTTTGTTCTTTCTCTTTTCTTTTTATATTATTTCAATCCGAACCAAAAGGAACGTATGAGAAAGCGAGCAGAAATATTAGCCGGTAATAGCACAGCCTCGCATACCATAACACCTTTTGCCGTCTCGACATTATTAATGACCTTCTTCGGCAACACTCTCTTTAATTTATAACTTGAGCCAAACTTTATTAGTGATTTGCTTGTATAAGCGAAACAAAAATAAATCCATTTTTTTTACATATAAAATTCTAGCAGATACTAAAATT
The DNA here is from genome assembly GCA_001077435.1 of Glossina morsitans morsitans. Classification (NCBI taxonomy): domain Eukaryota; kingdom Metazoa; phylum Arthropoda; class Insecta; order Diptera; family Glossinidae; genus Glossina; species Glossina morsitans. The sequence goes on along the minus strand of CCAG010004530.1, from coordinate 843 downwards.
TAAAAAAAAACAATAAAAAAATTAACACAATTTCTAAAGATAATTAATATATAGAAATAATTAACATTAATAATTATAAAGATATGTAAAAAATTATTAGCACTTTTTTTACCTTCAGAGAACGAAATACGAATTGTATAATAATTTTAATTATAAAATTCTATACTCTATACTCTATATACTCTCTTATTCAAATGCTCCTCTAATTCTATCATCTATCTATCTCTATCCCTTTCTCTCTATATATCTATCTATCTATCTACCTATCTATCTCTTCCTCTCTCTCTCGCTGCCCCTTTTTCGAATAATCGAAAATATATATAAAAAAAAAACAAACAAACAAATATATGGTAACAATTTTAATACAAGGCAACGTAATTTACGATAATAATGGTAATAATTTTTTTTTTTAATTTCCTCCCAAAAAAAAAAAAAAAAAAAAATCAATAGAAAACAAACAAAAGAGAAATTAAAATACAGCACAACAAGAAATTCATTTTAAAACGATATTTATTCCCATTATCTCCAAAAGGTTATATTAGTTTTGTCGTTCAGTAAGCAACACAAACACACACACACACATACACATAAATGAACGAGGAAATGATAAATTAATCAGTTTGAAATCTTTACCTAACAATCTAGCAATGTGCATCTGTCGGTCGATCCATCTTGCATTTGGATTTCATAAGGAAACAAAGCGTAAAAAGCGCATTATTTTTAATTGACTTTAATTGAAAAGTCTCTCAGTAAAAGTGTCGGAAATTGATCTGCGGACATGGATAGAATAGATTAAAACCTTCGACATACCCGTCTCTCTCTCTCTCTCTCTCTCTCTCTCTC